>OVAP01002614.1:0-18937 GCA_900406295.1 Aurinia saxatilis
TGAGTTCTACAAGGCAGCTTGGTCGATCATTAGTAAAGATTTTACCACCGCGGTACAATCTTTCTTCATCAAGGGTTTTCTACCAACGGGCATTAATTTAACGATTCTTGCTTTAATTCCTAAGAATGAAGGAGCAGTTGAGATGAAAGATTACCGACCTATATCTTGCTGCAACGTTCTTTATAAGGTAATCTCGAAGCTTATTGCGAATCGCCTTAAAAGTATTCTACCTCAGTGTATCGTGCCCAACCAATCTGCTTTTATTAAAGACTGTTTGCTTATTGAAAATATGCTATTGGCGACTGAACTAGTCAAGAATTACCACAAGGAAAACATTTCACCTCGGTGTGCAATGAAGATCGACATCTCAAAGGCTTTTGACTCGGTACAATGGGATTTCTTATTCAATACTTGAGCCGTTATGCACCTCTCAGATGTTTTCATACATTGGATTCGTTTATGTGTCACCACAGCCTCCTTCGCTGTCCAAGTCAATGGGGAGCTTACCAGATACTTTCATAGCAAACGTGGATTAAGGCAATGTTGTTCTTTATCTCCTTACCTCTTCGTTATATGTATGAACGTGCTTTCCAAGCTGTTAGATAAGGGAGCTCGGGAGAGTGTATTCGGATATCACCCAACTTGCAAGAACTTATGCCTTACCCATCTGTGTTTTGCGGATGATCTACTGGTTTTAAGTGATGGTACTCTTCACTCGATCACAGGAATTCTCAACATTTTCGATGCTTTTGAGAAAATGTCCGGTTTGCAAATCAGCCTACCGAAATCCACTTTGTTTCTCGCTGGTGTTCATGAGACTACTCAACAAATGTTGTTCCACCAATTTCCTTTTGCTATGGGTACATTGCCGGTGCGCTACTTAGGTCTCCCTTTGCTGACGAAAAAAATGACGACCGATGACTATACTCCTCTGCTAGACAAAATACGAAGGAAATTCACCACTTGGAGCGCAAGACTACTGTCTTATGCTGGTCGTCTACAACTGATTTCATCGGTCATAGAGAGTATAATGAACTTTTGGATGTCGGCATTTCGACTCCCTTCAGCTTGTGTCAAAGAAATTGAACGCCTGTGTGCAACTTTCTTATGGTCTGGACCCAGTTTGCACTCACGGAAAGCAAAAGTAAGATGGTCTGATGTTTATACACTAAAGTTGGAGGGAGGTCTTGGCTTGCGTAATCTCAAAGATGTAAATCTCGTCTCCCTCGTAAAACTCATTTGGAGAATTTTATCCTCCCAAACTTCATTATGGGTATCATGGATAAAGGAGCATCTCATACGCCAATCATCGTTTTGGTCGATCAAACACACGGTGAAAGGCTCGTGGATGTGAACAAGTTGTTGAATGTTCGTGACAAAGCCTATACCTTCGTTAAGGTTGAGGTCCAAAATGGTTGTTCTACCTCATTTTGGTTCGATAGCTGGTCCCAGTTGGGACGTTTGATTGATATCACTGGTCCCCGTGGTACTATTGAGTTCGGTCTTCCCCTGCAGGCGACTGTAGCTAATGCACTGGTAAACCAGCGACGACGACGCTTTCGAACAGAGCTTCTAACTATCATAGCAGCTGAGGTTGCTAAGATAGCGGCTCATCCCAGCACACGGGCTGAGCACATTCTCTGGAAAATGCGTTCTGAGGTTTTCAAGAGCACATTTTCCACATCTCATACTCTCGCACAAGTTCGTACTCCGCATCCACACGTTCCTTGGTACAACACTGTTTGGTTTACATACAACACCCCAAAGTTCTCTTTCCTCCTATGGTTGTCTATGCTAAATAGATTAACAACAGGGGATCGCATGTCACAATGGCAATCAAATGTCTCCACAGTTTGCACCTTCTGTTCCCACTCAATGGACACGAGGAATCATCTTTTCTTCGACTGCTCTTTCTCGGCCGCAGTATGGTCATGTGTAGGAGGTCGATTATTTGATCCACAAATTCCTATGCAATGGGATTCTGTGGTTTCGGCAGTCTCATCACCAACTGGGGATAAGATTGAAGTATTCCTACAACGCTACTCCTTTCAGGCCACTGTCTATTTTCTTTGGCGCGAAAGAAACGATCGCCGGCATGGAGCTATTGCTGCATCTCCAACAAGCCTCGTCCAGCGACTTGATAAACAAGTTCGTAACCGCATTAGCTCTATCTGCAATCTTGGCGACCCATCCTTCCCTGAAGCTTTAGGGACATGGTTTGCTTCACGCATCTAGCTCCTCTGCTCTGCATTTCACGAGCCCAAGCCTCTGATTTTTTATTTTTTTTCCTCATTTAGTCTTTAAAATTTTTCACAAAATAACATTTAAACATTGGGTCACTATAGTGATATAATACAGTTTTTTTTATAATATATTTTAACAAATTTTCAAAAAAAAAAAGACAAAAATATTTGTGAATTACACTAATTACCGACCCAACCACACTAAATCCGACCCAACCCAAGTTTCTTTACTTTACTTTTCCAATCCAAAATCCGACCAAAACCTAAATTCATCGATTTCCTTCTTCTTTCACTTTCTCAGTTTCACTTTCTCTCAATTTCTTAACTCTCTGATTTTATACATACTAAATTTCTTACAGTTTGTGTTTGAATTAAACGGATTTGTGGATCACCAACACCAAGAACTACTGAGGATTGAACTACTTAAGACAATTGATTGTTCTTGGTATGTTTTAGTTTCGGTTACTTTCTCATTCCTAAGTTAGAGAAGATGCAATCTTGATGTTCTTGGTTTTACAATCGATTGGCCATTGTTTTTCAATCTATTGTTCGGAATTCATATTGTTCACAGTTGTACAATCGCTTTGCCCATTGATTTTGATTTGCAATCGATTGTACACAATTCTTTATTGAATTTGCCCATTGTTTTTCTTTTGCCGTAGAGAGATGACACAATTAACATTCCATGTTTGTCCATTGTTTTCATATAGAGAGATGTCGGGTGAAGAGGAACTTGATATGGGTGGAGACAATGATTGGAACGAGGATATGGGTGGGAACAATGATGTGCGTGGGTCGGATAGGAACGAGGAGATGGAGACAGAGGCATTAGAGCCTTTGGAGATGAAGTTTAAGCACTCGGAGTATGAGAAAGTGATAAAGATTCAAACAAGGTGTTACATCAAGGAGGCCGTTGACCACATCAATGATATTCTCGATGTTGAGGAGAAGAAATGGTTTCATGAGCATCCCCAATTCAAGCATTTTTTCCACATGCATTTGGAGGAAACTCATAAGTTAATGGGGACGTGGATGCTTTTTCTCCATACGGCGTGTACAGTTAGGCAGCGGGAAGCTTGGTTTATCATCAACGGTGTTCCAATCCGATACTCTATCAAGGAGCATGGAATCATTTTAGGGCTTTATTGTCATAACTATCCATTGGATTAGGAAAAGAAGGGTGGGTTAGGTTTTGTTACTAAACATTTTGGTAAGAGTACAACTGTTTCGTATGAGGCTGTGAAAGAAAAATTTCTTGGGATGTAAAGTGTAAATATAGGTTGCAAATGTCTATCTTGTACTTCCTCTCTAGTGTTATCGTTGGACAGTCGAAGAGAGGCGCGAAGGGAACCCATAAAGGAGCAAAAGGTGTGCATCCATTCTTTCTAAAAGCAATTAATTCTATTTGGTTGTGTGAGACGTTCCCGTGGGGCCGTTTGTCTTTTGATGATAATCTGAAGGAAATGAAACATCTGCTTCATAATTTTGATGAAGTTGTCAACAAAAAAGGCTGGTGTTATCCAAGTTTTCACATTCCTCTGCAGGTAATGTGTTACCCCTGTTTCCATTGTAATTGATTTCGGTTAAGTGAAAATGTGCCTTTGAGCTTGCTAATGTGTTTGTTTTCTTCTAATTATATGTAGCTTCTAGCCTTTGAGGCGATAAAAGTTCTTCAAATGAAGTACAGAGATCCTTTTCAAGGACATGTTGTCCCTCCAGGGATATCATGTCCTAGGATGTGCACTAGCAAATATGCTAAATGTGCTATGAAAGGCTTCCCACTCTCAAACTTGTACAATACTTTGGGAATATCTCAGGTAATAGATCATTTTACTTGTAAAATTTTTGAAAATGTTGGAACTACTGGTAATACTTAATTGTAGTAGTAGTATTAAGTAATTTGTCTAGTTATTCATGTGGTTCTATATTGGTACTACTGGTAATACTTATGTTTTGCTTTTTTTTTGTTATGATTTTCTAATATTCTGACTATTCTACTACGCCCATCTCCTTTTCACAGGAGATATAAAGTATCTTGGTTACAACTACATCTGAGGCTAGTCTTTGTGAAAAACTATTTGATGAGGAGGAGAACATTAGAGATGAGGATGACTACATTGTGGAGAGTTGGGAGAAAAGGCTTCTTAATGATGAGAAGCCAAATTTTCTGTCATGCTCCTTCGACATTGATGTCAATGGTCCAAGACATAAAGGTAGTCATTCCAATGATTCATCTATGGTGTCTTCTGAGGAAGTGACAAACCTTAATAAAAGTTTGAAAGATGTAGAAGAAGGAATGAAGAAGCTGACTACGGATATGGAAGAAAGGTATCACACAATGATGGACAAGATTGATGAGCATGGTACGAGGTTAAAGGATGTGGAGGAAATAGTGAAAAGTTTTGCGTGAACAGGATGGGGGTTTTTATTTTGGTTCTGGTTCTCGTTCGTATATGAGGAATGGTAATGGTGTACATGTTCAAGAAGATATGGCTGAGAATGATGGAGGTGGGGATGATACGGTTGAGAAGGATGGGGCTGAAAATAAAGTCGAAAAATTCAGATTAAATTTTAAATAAAACATTCGAATAAAAAAATAAAATAGAGTAATTAAATAAATAAAGTTCGATGTGAACTGACATTAATCTAGTGGTAGGTGGTAAGACCACTACGACTGAGCACCATCATACTCGGGATCAAATCACACTGCCTACAAAATATAGGAATTATTGTAATGGATCGCCCAGTTGTGGTCCTATGATGACAAAAGAAAAAACAGGCCTAATAATTTTGGCCATCGTGTTAAAATATGATGGCGGCTTCGGCCATCGTGTTACAATAAATGCATATCAAAATATGATGGCGGCTTCGACCATCGTGTTATCTTCTGTTTCTGATTGATTTTGGTTTTGTTTTCTGATACACACCTTTCTAATTTATTTGAAGACTTAATTTTATTTTGATCTCTGCCCAGATTATTAGTGACCAACGTACGCAGAGCCCGCCTTGAATTTTCAAATGCCGCAAGTTAAGATTAAAAAAAAAACAGGCCTAAAAAAATAGAAAATTGTTGCCAACTCATCTTGAATTCGAGACCTCAGAGTACCAAGCACAATAATTATACCACTAGGCTAAAATAATATTTTGAAAATTTTGGCCCAAAGTTATTTTTAATATAATTGACCGGAAGCATGAGTTTGACTCGCTTAGACTCATGGCCACTACTGACCATACATCTTAGTTTATCAAAACATACGTCTTAGTTTACTTTCTGGCGATGTCAATGGGTATTCGGATAGATTGAGGCTGTATGTTATTACAAGTGATCTTTTGATTAGATTATTATTGAGTTTCGATGTTCGTGGGGGTTACAGTTATGGAATCTGGAGGGTTAAATTATAGAATGAGATTTCTTTTTGTGATGTCCTTATTCCATTCAAAATCGTAATGACTCCTTCAGATTTTGTGTTGTTTGGTGTTAATGTTTGCAGGTTTATTTGGATAACTAAATATTATATTTTCTCGAGTAGAATTTCCTTGTGGCAATGTCATCTTTCATGGTGTTTCAACTGGCCTTCATATTCTGTTTGTGATCGTTACTATATCTGGAATCCTGGAATCATTAGCATGGTCACTCTATTAGAAGGAATCAGACATTCATGGAATGGAATCGCAAAGTTAACTTTTTTCAACATGATTTTGATACAGAAGTTTTCGTACCAAAATGTCGACATTTCAGAATTATTATCGGAAGCATCAAATTTAGTTATGCAGTGTGCAATCTGGAGGTTTAGACACGAGATGCTACCTAGACACACAAGACGCATTAGAAAAAAAATTGAATATGAAGAAGGAAAATAATGGATTCATAATCTGTCAACGAGTAAGGCTTGACTATGAAAAATATTGTCAAATTTATTTTTTTCTGATGTATATGATGCATAAATTTGATTATGTAAAATATTTTTTCCAAAAGTTTGTAATTTCAATTGGAAATCAGTAAAGCTGTTAGACGTTCAAAAGAGAAAATTCTTAACGTTTGTCTTAATGTGTGACAAAAAAAAAACGTTTTGTCTTAATGTTATTGGCACTTTGGCAGGTTTTGTATAGGCCTTTTCCTCTAAGAGGTTTGGGCTTTATTTTGTAACCAAGTGGCCCCGTATTGAAATGTATTTACAACCTTAGACGGAAAAAAAAAAAAGAAAAAAAAGCTCATTACACTGAAATTTTGATAGTCAACTGTCCTTTCTCGGAATATTTCCTTCTTTTTCCGGCAGATACAGGTAAGGAAAAAAAGAATAAACAGTCAGAAAATTCAAAATTCAAACGTCCCGCTCCAACGGTCACTTCCAATTTCCAATCTTAGAGATTATTAATTGTGAACGCTACGTAGGTATAAATATTCCCACATCCTCACTCTTGTGGATTCATAGCAATAAAAACATCTTGTTTTCTCTGCCCATTCTTCTTCCAATTTCTCAATTTCGCCGGAGATGGATTTCCACAGCCTTATGAGAAGAGATCTTCAATTTCTGTGCAAGAGGAACAAAATCCCAGCCAATATCACTAACGTTGCCATGGCCGATGCTCTCAATTCTCTTGAGATTGTAAGTTTCTTCCTCCTATTCGCTCAAATTTCATCTCGAATCCGAGCGATATTGACATATATTGAATCTGTAGTTGCTTATCGATTCATTTGATTTCGCGTGAGGAATATGAATCGGAAGTTTACTCTGAGTCGATTGAGATCGTTTTGGTTTACTAGTGACAGCAGATCTGCGAAATCGAACAAGTCATTTTGCTTCTTAAATTTTGTGTCTGGATCTCAAAGGTTTTCCTTCTCGTCGATCACCGCCTTATTCAATCTGATTTGACTGAAATCGAAAAAATGCTTTGATACTGAGATTAGTGTTGTGGTTTCTGGATTCGTCGTTTTTCTCCACCTCCGTTGATGCTTAGCGCTATTGAATTTCGGCTTCATAAATGTTTAATCGAATTTCTGCGAAATCAAGTTTGTTTCCTGCTTCTTGATCTTAAGCCATCTTGGCTAATGAGTTCTAGATTACTCTGAATTATTTGTACCAGGATTGATGACACCACTAATGCCTTGTTTCTGTGATTCCTTTTTCGCTAGGTTGAAGGTCTTGATGAATACATGAGTCAATCCAGCGCCAAGGCTCCTCAGTCTCCAACCAGTTTAGCAAAGCAGCCGCCAATTACTGCAACTAGAACAACTCGAAGGAAGACCACAATGAAAGCTCAACCTCAGTCATCATCAAAGTTGGTGAACCGTTCTTGTCATTTGACGAGCAAGTCTCTTGCTGGAGAAATGGATCAGGAAAATCCAACTAGGAATGTTGATCAAGAACTGAAGACTAATGATGTCAAGACTGAAGCCAGAGTGGCGAAAACTCCTGCAGCAAGGAGTACCAGGGAAGCTTGTAGCAGCAAAGTTCAGGAGAGTAAGAAAGATGAGCTGGTCCAGTCTGTTTACAGCACTAGGAGATCAACTAGACTGTTGGAAAAATGTATGGCTGATCTGAGTTTGAAGACTAAAGAAACTTTGGATAACAAACTTGCAAAGAACGAAGAATCTGCACAGGAGAAGAATCCATCTGGTTAGACACGATGCCTTTTCTCTATTTTCAGTGCTATGTGGTTTAATCAAATTAATTGGTTGATCTAAAATGCGGCTTGTTTTGTGGTAATATGTAGATCCAGAGGAGAGAAGTGAGAATACTGACGTTATCCCTGGTAGAGATTTAAGTGCTTCCATGGAGAAGGAATGGGAGACCTTGAAGAATGACAGTGACCAGGAAATTGGAGATCCTGAGATAAATATTGATCTTGGTGATATTACTGTGGTCGATGCAAACACTGAGGCCAACAAGGAGAAGATGGATGAAGTTATGAATGATGAAAAAGGTAAAGAAAGCATTCATATACAGTTATCTGCTATTTTGTTGGTTGCATTGCTAAATTTTGTGGCATTCTTTTGCAGAATCGGAGAAAAGTTTGGTTCAAGTACACAAACAAGAAGAAACATTGCAGGGTATATGCGACGAAGTCTCGCAGAAGAATGACGATGATCAAGAGATTAAAGATCTTGAGACAAATGTTGATATTAGTGATACTGCTGTTTTTGATGCAAACTCTGAAACCAACATTGAGAAGATGAATGAAGTCATGAGTGATGAAAAAGGTAATAAAAGTATTCATATACCATCAATTTTGTCTGCTATTTGCTCATTTTGCGTTTCTAAATTATGTGGGTTTTTTTATTCTTTGTAGAATCTGGTAGTATTTTAATCCAAGTGAACAAACATAAACAAACATTCCAAGCTGTGTGCGAGGAAGGTTCGAAGAAGAATGACAATGATCAGGAGACTGGAACTCTTGGTGATATCTCTGTCATGAAGTATGCAAACACTGAGACAAACGATCTGAATAAAGGTATGCAGCATGGATAAAAATAGATGATACCTACTATGTTTCTTGTTTACATGATCTCAACTAACATGTCTTTTCTTTTTGTTTTCAAAGAGTCCAAGAACGTTCTGGACCAACAAGAAATGGAAGAGACCATTCCGGAGAATGATTCAAAGCTGGAGACAGTGGTGAACCAATGTCTTAGTGATGCTGGTG
The DNA here is from genome assembly GCA_900406295.1 of Aurinia saxatilis. Lineage (NCBI taxonomy): Eukaryota > Viridiplantae > Streptophyta > Magnoliopsida > Brassicales > Brassicaceae > Aurinia > Aurinia saxatilis. Next base: position 8,889 of record OVAP01002614.1, read on the forward strand.
ATGGTGATTCAGGAACTGAACCAGAAGAAGATGCTTCTGGTGTTGACTCAGACGGTACTATCTCTGAAGCTGATTCGAACCAAGCTGTAATGGGATCTGATATTCGTGATGAAGAGATAGATCTCTATGAGTTGGAAGGTTCTGTTGCTGCTCAAACTTCTCCTCCTCTTCTTGAAGAGGTCAAAACAACTCCATTTGCAGCAGAACAATCTCTTGGTGATATCTCTGTCATGAAATACTCAAACACTGAGACAAACGGTGATGATAAAGGTATTGCAATATTGATAAGATAGCTGACAACTACATTTCTTGTTTGCATATCTCGACTAAAATGTCTTTCTTAAGCAGATTCCAAGGATGATCTGGACCAACAAGAAGTAGAAGAGGCAATTCAGGAGAATGATTATGAGCCTGTGAAAATCAACACATTTGTTGAAGACACAATGGTTGACCAAACCGATACCGATGTTGGTGATTCAGAAACTGAAGAGGACAAAGATAATTCTGATAGTGACTCAGAAGACATTATCTCTGAAGCTGATTCGAACCAAGCTGAAACTGAAATGGGATTTGAGTTTGCTGATGAAGAGATTATTCTTTCTGGATCAGAAGGTACTGCTGCTGCTCCAAATTCTCCTCCACATCTTGAAGAGGCTAAAGTGAAGACAACTCCAGTATCATCTCCATTTGCAGCAGGATCAATCTCCGCTCAGTTTCCAAGACCAAACAAATCAACAACTCCATCAAAGAAGAAGTCAGCTCTGAAGGTGGTGAATGCCAACAGTGAGAACAAGGAGAACAACATGGAGGTGATGACGAATGTTAACAATGGAGAGAACAAAGGTGAGGTTAAGAAGAAGATGAAGAAGGTGACTATCGATGAAGATAATTTGAAAGATGTGAGCATGAGGCAACTGGTGAAAATGGTGAAGGAACTCTCTATAAAGAGCAGTAACAGAACCGCATTGCAGATATTGCCTGGTAATAATCAAATTGGTAATAATCAAATTGCAGAGTAGTTGCAGAGTAGAAAATCTTTTTCTTTGTTGTTGTTTTTCAGTTGTCGTCCTATGGGACAGGTAAAATGTGTGTTCCCTTTGACTCTTTTGGTTTGAATAAAAACTCCTCAATATAAGTAAAAAATTAGGAAATTTTTTTTAGTTTTCACGGTTTTTGCTACTTACAAATTGTTTTATTTGGTGAATGTTGTTGTGGTCTCCACCTAATTCCCCTCTCACATTTGAGACATTACGTCCATATGTGGGAAATCCCATTGTCGAATATCTGTCTATACACCAAACATGATGATAAAAGGAGTCTCATTGTGGTAATTAACCGACTAAGGTTTCTTAGAAAATGTCTCATGAGTCATGATGATTAAGGTCAGACGTGTATAATAATGCATTTTGGTACCACATTACAAAGTTAAGCTATCAAAGCTAAATTACACTCCGTAGAGTTAAGGTTTTCTCGCAGGTCTCGGAGAAACCATGCTTACTTCGTTTTTTGGTCAACCGTAGAATTGACCTTTACAAACCATACCACATTTTACCCGAGTTTTTTTAAAAAGATTAAACTGAAACTAAAGTATCGTTAAAAATTGGGTAATTGCTTCAAATAACCTAAAAAAAATTTTAATTAAAAATTTAGCTTGACTACGTAGTAATCTGATGATATGATACATAATTATTCTATGTAAACTCAAGTTTATCCTTCTACATATTCTTCTCACGCGCATCTCTCCCTCTCTCTTCTTCTCTTCTACTCTTGAATCTCTGAACCACTCTTCAACAGATTTCTATAACATCTCTTATTTCTTATAAACTCTTTATCTCTCATCAAAAACTCTCACTCATTCATCCTTCCCACACAATTTCTCTCACTTATTTTCCTCTCATCAACGATTCTTATTTGATTTTTGTGTTTCCGACAACCGTTAACTTTGATTCTTACCGATCGTTTTCGACCACTGCCAGTGTCGTCATTGTCGTTGTTGTCACCGTCGTTGTTGCCGCCACCATCATTGTCGTCTTATTTATGGTGAGTTATTCAATGTTTTTGTAGACCCTTTTCTTATATAGTCTCTGTTATTATCATTACCAATCAATTTTCTCTTAGTCTTTGTGTTGCAGACGCTGCTGATCATGGATTATTATATATCTCAATGCTCTGATCCTTTTTGAATTAACTTATATTCTCAATTCTAATTTTCGTTAATATTGACCGAAAACTAATCAGATCTACCTTCATTATTATTTAGCACTCAACGTTTCCTATGTAGTCTCTGTTATTATCATTACCAATCAAATTCTTCTTTATCTTTGTGTTGCAGACGCTGCTGATCATGGACTATTATATATCTCAATGCTCTGATCCATTTTCAATTCATTTACATTCTCAATTACAATTTTCGTCAATATTGACCGAAAACCAATCAGATCTACCTTTATTAAACACATATTTTTCATTATTATGTACCACTCAGATTTCTGCAAGTTATGTAGTTCTTTTCTCTATGAGTTTTATCATATACCTTATATCATATTCTAAATTTCACTCTCTACATCTTTGTTTTTTTAGGTTTCTTATTGTTGATTTTGAAGAGGGTTAACCAATGACTCATTCCAGATGCAGCACATATATCCATATTTTCACCCAGGTCACAATTTCTGCACTTGCCGCTGATTTGAGATACATTTTTACATATATTTTGTACTCGTTGTCTACATAGCGCACATTGTGTTTGTAGTATACGTAGACCATATATTTTTATATTAATATATGTTTAAATTGTGGTTTTATGTGTTTATTGTGGTCCACCCTCACTTCACTCAAGAAGTCCACCATATCGAACTGCGGCCCTCCTTTGTTAAATACTTTGACACCAATACAAAGACACGGCAAAAACCCGAACTAGGAAAGCAACTGGTCGCTTCAACAGTCCAATCGGATTCTACCAAGCCATCAGCTGCTGCAACTTCGACTGCTGTTACCAATGTCACGAAGCAGTCTGAAAAAAGAACCGACCTCACCGGCCCAAAGTGGCAGCCAATTCTTCTCCGGCTAAAGATGTTACCCCACCAGCCAAGCGGACGCGCATGTCCTGACCTACTATGGCTAATAAACTCGTTGTACATCTGATTTGTAAATGATGGGTTGTAACAAATGTTAATGTGCTACATAACTCCTTTTCTCTTTTCAAACTTACGTAGTTCTCGTGCATTTATAACTATTTATGTTACATAACATGTTTTCATCGTTTTATGTCTTATTATTTCCTCCTGTTTACACATAATTTCCTCCTTCATCATTATTACGTAGAGTTATGTGCTACAGTCCTTCTACGCAATCTCGTACTTTCCAAACTTTGCACATTGTATCGTGTCTACACGTGTGATTGGTTTAATTTTGTCTCATTTGGGTTTATTATATAGTACTTAGGGTTTATTGTATAGTTCTTAGGGCTCAGTTTATACTCCTTAGGGTTTAGTTTTTGCTCCTTAGGGTTTAGGTTTTGCTCCTTAGGGTTTAGTTTTGACTTCTTAGGGTTTACTTTTGTCAGCTTAGGGTTTATTGTTTAGTTTTGACTCCTTAGGGTTTAGTTTTGACTCTTAGGGTTTAGTTTTGATTCTTAGGGTTTAGTTTACACTCCTTTGGGTTTATTGTATACTCACTAGGGTTTAGTGTATACTCTTTCGGGTTTAGTTTTGACTCCTTAGGGTTTAGTTCACCTACGTAACATGTACAATTACATACACATATAAGATATGTAGGTTTTCTTTTTTATTTATCTTTAGTAGGGTTTAATTTTGCTCATTTGGGTTTTAGTGTTGACTCCTTAGGGTTTACTTTGGTCTCATTAGGGTTTATTGTATAGTTCTTAGGGTTTAGTGTATAATCTTTAGGGTTTAGTTTATACTCTTTAGGGTTTAGTGTTTACTCCTTAAAGTTTAGTTTTGATTTTTTAGGGTTTAGTTTTGACTCTTTAAGGTTTAATTTACACTTCTTAAGGTTTAGTGTATACTTAGTTTAAACTCCTTAGGGTTTAGTTTCCACTCCTTAAGGTTTACTTTTGAGTCCTTAAGGTTTAGCGTTTACTTTTGACTTCTTAAGGTTTAATTTGACTCCTTAGGGTTTAGTTGACCTATGTAATACGTACAACTACATACACGTATCCGGTACGTAGTTTGTCTCTTACTTTTTTATATCTTTATCTTTAACGTAATTTAGTTTTGCTCATTTGGGTTTAATGTTCACTAATTAAGGTTTACTTTTGTCTCATTTGGGTTTATTGTATAGTCTTTAGGGTTTAGTGTATAGTCCTTAAGGTTTAGTTTATACTCCTTAGGGTTTAGTTTTTGCTCCTTAGGGTTTAGTTTTTACTATTTCGGGTTTAGTGTATAGTCCTTAAGGTTTAGTTTATACTCCTTAGGTTTTAGTTTTTGCTCCTTAGGGTTTAGTTTTTACTATTTTGGGTTTAAGTATGACTCGTTAGGGTTTAATTTTGACTCCTTAGGGTTTAGTGTTTAGTTTTGAATCCTTAGGGTTTAGTTTTGACTCCTTAGGGTTTATTTTTTACTCCTTAAGGCTTAGTTTTGACTCCTTAGGATTTTGTTTACCCTCCTTAGGGTTTAATGTATACTCATTAGGGTTTAGTGTATACCCCTTAGGGTTTAGTTTTCACTCCTTAGGGTTTAATGTTTAGTTTTGACTCCTTAGGGTTTAATTTTCACTCGTTAGAATTTAGTTTTGACTTCTTAGGGTTTAATGTTTAGTTTTGACTCCTTATGGTTTAGTTTTGACTCATTATAGTTTAATGTATACTCCTTAGGATTTAGTTTTTATTTATTGGGGTATAATGTATATTTTGTTAGGGGTTTATGTACTATATATACATAACTAAGATATCTCCTACGTAACAGGTTCATCTTCATACACATATAAGATATGTAGTTTGACTTATTTATCATTAGGATTTAGTTTTGCTCCTTTGGGTTTAATGTTGACTCCTTTGGTTTTACTTTTGTCATATTAGGGTTTATTGTATAATCCTTAGGGTTTAAGTTGTTACCCTTTTTGTCTGTCGATCAATCACATTCTGATTTGCGTCCTCTAATCATGAACTCACCTATTGTGTCTACGTAACTCCACCATATCCATATAAATAACTACTATGTAGACTGTACATAATTCAAGGTGTAATTGGTTACTAATTATAAATTAAATTTGATCATTAGGGTTTAGTGTTTTCTCTTTAGAGTTTATAAATGATCAGTAAGGTTTATTTATTAGTCATTAGGGTATAGTGTTTGATAATTAGGGTTTATGTTTGGTCCTTAGGGTTTATATTTGATCATTAGGGTTTAGTGTTTACTAAATAAGGTTTAAAATTTCATCATTGGGGTTTAGTTTTGCTCCTTACGGTTTATATTTGATTGTTAGGGTTTATATTTTCATCATTAAGGTTTAGTTTTTGCTCCTTAGGGTTTATAGTTTGATCATTAGAATTTAGTTTTTGCTCCTTAAGGTTTACTTTTTCTCTTTAGGGTGTTGATTTACCACTTTTAAGTTACTTTTTTAGGGTTTAGTGATTTGAATTTACCACATTTGGGTTACTTCATTTTATAGTGTATTACGTAGTCATTCATATTAGATAGCAACATTGTCTACATTATACTATGTTTTGTAAAGATGTCTTCTTGTGCTTCCTCGAGTCCAATCTTTCTCATATGCCATTCACTCATTATCTCATCCACCACAAATTAATTTTGTATAGGAAATATCATTATGCATCCAAAAAATATTTATATCTTAAAACTACAACCATTGGGAAAAATGATAAAAATTTAAAACTCACATATTCTTCTGGCCATGTCATTAGAACTCACCGACTACGTAGGGGTATAAGTTATGCAGACACCTAACATAAGTCACCTCAACTCACGCTTCTCTCTCTCCCCGACCAAACCTCACGCGCCTACTTTTGTGTATACAAAATGGTGTTTTTGTCAAAGTACCACCTGACTACGTGCGACCATGGTCATATGTCTAATTGTCAGAGGTTTGGTGCTATATAGTTAATTAAAACAACAAATGTGGCTATCTCACCAAGTTACCCTTAAAAATTAAAAAAAAAAAAACTAAAGCATAAAAAAGTGTTGACCTCACTCTTTATTGGAAAGTGTTGACCTAGGTGCATGTGATGATGGGCTGGATTAGCTGGGCTAAACCACTCCAACTTTGATTTGGGTGGTTTAGGCCGTAAAATTTTAGGGCAATAAAATACTGGATCTTCTTGGGCTAGACTATATGGATTAGGATTTAGATAGTTTAATCCGTTGGTTTACTGGTTAACCAGCTGCTTTTATACAAAGAAATTATGTTAGTTTGTTTTATGAACTTGTTCGTAATTTGGAGAAAATGGTAATTTGGATGTTTGATGAACTTGTTTGTTGAGTTATTTTTTCAATACTTTTAAATTCAAGTGTTGAACTTTTGAGGATTTACATGTTTGGTGATTATTATCTTATCGTTATTGAAGTTAATACTATAGCGTTTGAAGTTTTGAATTTTATTTTCCTTATTTATTATTACATGATAAGTGTTCTTTTGTTTAGTCAATAACTTAATATAATTATACACGTTATAAATTTGTGAATTTTGTGGATTCAATTGATATCATTTAGTTTTTTTTAATATTATGCGGGCTGGACTGGATTAAACCAGTCCGTTAATGGACTAGACTGGATTAGTACTTTATTAAACAAAAAAATGATGGGCTTATTTGATACAGCCCATATCATTCTAATTTTGGATGGGCTGGTTTATCACTTCCACCATAAACTTAGAATTAATGAAATTCGAGACAAGATAGAGTAGCTTGGAAGGACCGACGTAGCTAATACCACCAGACGACGTATACTGTACTATATTTACAGAAAAACTGTAAGTAAACAACATTAAAGCAAAAAATAGACAAACAACTGTGCGTGTGTGACACGCGGCCCCAATCTTCTTCTCTCGCGGCGACCAGATCTAAAGTTTCGATCTCCTCTCCACGGCTGTTCTCCGGTGACACCGTCGCTCGTCTCGACACGGTCGCACATCGCCTAGCTCATGGCCACATCCGAACCCTCTCAAGATCTCACTTCTCTCCTCCCCATCTCGACTAACGGTGATGATTCAACATTGTCTCCCGTCGCCGGCGTAGCTTCGTCTCTGCCTCCCGTCGCTGGTGAAGCTTCATCTCTCCCTCCCGTTGCCGGCGTTTCTCAAGCGCACACTGAAATCTCGGTTCATGTGTCTCGCTTGGCCGACTCTGTACTCGACATTGTAGATCCCGAGACTTCTGACCATGTGTCTATCCTCGCCGGCGTTTCTCAAACCCTGCCTCTTCGTGAAGCAACTACTACGGTCCACATACCTTGTACCGAGGTGGAGATGGAAACTAAAGCCCCCTTTGCTCCGTCCATAGGCGCTTGGGCAAAGCCGTTACATTTCACACCTCCTCCCTCGCTCACTGGCGTCTCACCTAGCCATCTTTATGTGATCCTATTTCTCCGAGGAAATGTCCATCACTAAGCAATGCTCCAGGGCAAAGCAAAAGACAGGCTAGAGCCGCTCAGCGTGAAAAGGCCCCTGCAATGCCAGGACCAGATTCATTTCCTCCTGAGATCAAGAAGAATGGTGAGCCTCGATTCCCATGGGCAGCAAAGCTCAATCAATCTGATCGCAACCTCTACCGCACCACCACGCCAACATACATGGAAGATGATACCCCCTTGGTTTCCATTCCCAGTCCTATTCTTCTCCATGGTTCTGAAAACAGGAAGGAATATGTTATAGGGCAATTCTTTAGATGTGTTCAGCCTAGTGGTGGTTTAGTGAATGCGGTAGTGATTAGGCTGTGGGGTAGAAAGGGTGAGATTTTCTCTAGGAAACTTGGGGAGTCTTCATTCCTATTCCACATTCCGGATGATAGTACTCACACTTGGGTACTTCAAAGAAGTATATGGCACGTAGATGGGTGTCTTATGGTAGTTGCCCCTTGGACCTCTAAACCCTCCCTAGATCTACCTGTCATTGAGACAACTCCAGTGTGGGTAACCTTAAGTAACATACCAGATAGTCTCTATTCTAGATGGGGTATAAGCCAGCTAGGATCAGGCTTAGGTGAGCCAATGCGTTTCCATAAGCCAAGACTTGACCCTACCCAGTTAGGTGTAGCCAAAATCTTAGTAGAGGTGGAGTTAGATAAACCTTTTCCTCATAAGGTCGCTGGTAAGGATGAGTATGGCACCATCACGATGGTCGATGTTGCTTATGATTGGATTCCATCTAAGTGTATTAGATGTGGACTTCTTGGTCATAAGGAAACACGATGCCTTCTTGTAGCCCCTCCAGCAGGCCATTCGGAGATCATCCCTTGTGTGGATACCAGTGGGGAAACACAGTTACAATCTAGGGAGCCTACCATTGATGAGATACTCCATGAACAGGAGACTTTATCTGGCACTGAGCAAGTTTGCAATGCCGAAACTCTTCCGCTAATTACTTTAGGTTCGCCAATTGCGGAACCACCCGCGGAGGCTAATCTCGTCCCGGACTCAACTCTTCCCCAAATAACGCACAATGCTTCCGCCACAGCTACTGCAGCCTCATATGATCCAACGGATAAAACCACTACCATCACAACTTCACATCCTAACTCGGCCAACACAAGGTCACAAGCTGAAGAGACTGTTACCGACACTACAATTTTACAATCGCCTAACTCTGCTCACACAGATATCGGGGGATATGAGTCGAGTCCAGACGGGACGCAAAAGACATGGAGAGGGAGACAAGTCAAACCAACTCCGAAGATTCAGGAATTGGATTGGACTACGGTTAGAGGCCGTCGTGGCCGTGGTTCATAGGTTCTTTCCTTTGTTTTACGGTCCTTTTCAGGATAGTATCTTGTTTTTCTTTTTTTACTTTTGTATTGACTTATGCAAACTCTCTCCAAATACTATATGACTCCGCCATATCCTTGTAACCTTTATCTTTTCTGTATTTTAATAGTAAAACTGTTTAAAAAAAAAACTGTAAGTAAATTATTATATAGACGAATGAAAAACGTACATTATTCTTAAAAGACAATAACATCAAATCCAGTGATGAAAACAACACACCAAGCGTCTTACAAACCAAACGACTACGCACACAGAAATGAAACTCCACCCATTTATTATATTGAAAGCAGCCTTAATAGATAATTCTAGATAGTGATGGTGATGATTGAGGATGATTCATGATAATAATGGTAATGATGGTCAGACCCAGTTCTAGGCTAAAGTCCAAGAAGCACAAATTTTAGGTGTCAAAATTTTAATAAGAATTTGAGGCAGAATAATTGAACAAATTCTTTATTGTGGTCTAATGATTCTGTTATCCTTGATTATAAATCAACTATGGTTCGAATAACATTAAAAACATATATATATTTTTTTTTAGGCAATCAAATGTTTTGATATTTGTTGGGCCGACCCTGATAATGATGATGAAATGATGGTGGTAGTGATGATTAAGCTTTGTTGACGTGGTGGTCCATGTCAACGACCAAGCTCTTGACGAATTTCATGTAGGAGCTTGGTTCAGGGGACTCATCGTAGCGCTTCTCCCATATTATAGTGATTTTGCAGACGCAAGTATCCTTAGGTTTGGGAATGAATTGGTAGACGACATCGTACACCTTGAGCTGCTCCATCATATGACCCTCCAATCCTCTTAAGTCAACGTTTTATTCTCATCGTCTATCTCCCTCTTCTCCTTGGCTACCTCCTGTTTCCCATCTTTACACACATGCGTTTAGTAACTGAATTTCATATGTACAAACTATATACTAATTTGTTTATATATTAATCAATTCATTAACCATGATCATAACTCACACTTGAGAATATATCATAGATTACCAAAACCCTAGTTTTATACATGCATTATAATTTATATATACCCCACACTACAAGAAAACACGGTATTTCTGACGGAAAAATCCGTCGGAAATC
>OVAP01002615.1:0-18935 GCA_900406295.1 Aurinia saxatilis
TTCTGTCAAGGGTACTATGGGTATGTGAATCTAAACTAGTAATTAAAAAAATTAACTACTAAACTAGTAATTAATCAACAAATTGACCCTATTCAAGTAAATCACCCTAATAAAATATACAACATGTGCATCAGAAGAATGATCGGTCATAAAGCTAAGAAGATTTTTATTATAGATTACAAAATTAAAATTAAACATAATTCTGTATTATTATGTATTACGTCTGGTACTTTTTCAAATTTGTATGATGTATTAAGTGTAGATAAATATTGCAGAACATTATTGTATCAAATGCACCATAGTTCAAAGATTTCTTTTTTTAATCAAACTTTGGTAGTATTTGAAAATTTTAAGATAAAATAGAGAAAACATAAAGATACTAAATCGTTAATAATAACAAAAAAAAAAAGACATGTATATTTAGAAGAATAATCGGCCAGTGCGCTTTTACTTTGCCCTTGTGCCCCTTTCGGGACACAAAGGCGAAGTGAAAAATACACTTGTAGATCACATAAAAAAGAACATTATACTTTTATCTTTCACAAAAAGAAAAAAAAAAGTGAACAATGAATTTCATGGTTGGACCACAAAAATTTATAGACAAAGATGATCGGTCTCCACCGTGTGCGGGCGGTTATATATCCTATATATCTATGCTATTTTTAATATATTTATCATAATATGTTAAAAGTGATGATGTGTTGTTATCTTTTTTAATCATTTGCTATGTTTATTTCCAGCGATATTAAGTGTAAATGAATATTACAAAATATTATTGTATCAAATATATCATAGTTCAGAAGTGTAAATTTAAACGAAGAATAAACTTATCAGACTTCACGCATAAATATACTAAAACCTCAATTAAAAAAATTCTTAATATGTGTATTACATAAGTGATCGGCTTGTGTTTTGATTTATTTTATTTCACTTAGACGGTCGGCACGCACCGTGTGCAGGCTTTTAGTTTTTGTTTTGGTACATTTATCCTATGTATTATATTCTGAATATTGTATATTAAGAATATTGATAAAACTCTAATTGGACTCGACTGAAGTTAGTATGGTTTGGTTTTGTTTGGTTTGGTTTATTTTAATTTGATGAAGTTCCATTTTAATTCGGTTTTTAAAAAGTCATGAGAAAAGCCCAAATATTGATAGTTCCAATAATATGTAAGGGTGGACTTCTAGAGTTGTAGGAACGTTAAAGGGCTTGAGATGTAGCATCATTGTTTCTCTTTATCTGTATTAGCTCGAGATAATTGAAATGTTTGGCTGAAAAGAAAGTATGGAAAAGACCAGATTAAGTACACTCTTGGATGAAGGGCGTGGATACCATTTGATCCATCTCTGCCAAAAATAAAACACCTTCTCTGTATTTACATGCAAACGCTTTTGAAAAATCTTAACTATTTTGAAAAGTGGAAATTTACACCCAGAATACCAAAGAAATTTAACAAAAACCCCATAATTCATCCTCAAAAGTGGTTTGAAACTTAGAAAACAACTATAATATCAAATCTTAACTGTTTTGAAAAATTGAAAAGAGAGACCCCATTGAAAATCAGTGAGGAACAAATTTAATTCTTTGCATGATGGATTTTAACAAACACATACTACGATTTGGGATTCACCACAAAACCTAGCTCTCTCACAACAATCCTTAAAAGAATTCTTTTCTAAAATAATTTTTAAAGTCCACGTCAGAGTTTCTTAGCCAACTTTATATCTGTGAGTGACATATGGACAAAAACAACTTAAGTCACTTTCCTATTAATATATTGTAGGATTGTAGGATTACCATCATTCATATTCACTATTAAAAAAATAGCAAACTCGTCAACCCTCCTATTACGTTGTTGCTCAAGTTAGTAAATTTATTTTGATGTACACATACATGCACAATATCAATACTAAGACATAGTTTTAACTTTTGTGTTACACCAAAACGTAATTTTCGTAGAAGATTAGTTAGCCTACATTGTGCTAGAAACTACTAACACCTACGACTAATTTTTTACAGACCTGAAAGCAAAAAAAATTTGCTTCTGACCCATGCAACATTTCTCAGTCTAGTAACTAAGAATACTAATAATAAATAATCTCCAAAAAATTTTAAGCTTGAACTTGTTTTAGTATTACAAGAGATACATTAGAGCGAAGCCCTAACGGCTTCAAAACACAATAACAATGACCATAACCAACGAAGCTGCATAATACAAATCACACTATGAGCTGAAGTGTTTGGGGATTTGACACAATAACACACACCGATCAATCACAGTTTTCAAAGAGTTAATATTGTAACCAGAAAAGAGAGTGTTTTAGACAAGTGCAATGCTTGTCTCACCACCTGGTGATTTACGGACACCGCCTAGATAGTCTCTTGCCTCTACTTTACCATCTGCAAATATCTTGTTCTCTCCTATCTCCTTAAGCTTTGCTTCACTCAGATATTTCTCGGCAGAAGTTGACGTCGCATCTCCTTTGAATATATCGTTCTTTAAAGTTCTGTGAACTTCTTGTCATAAAACTTCTTTGTTGTCTTCAAAAATGAGTCTTCTTCAGGCTGCAGAACAATATAGCGAGAGCATTAACATGATAGTTACTTGGATTAGATATCAAGAAACACGAGACTAAGAAGGTCTTACGATTGGAGAACTGAGGTTAAAGTTGTCTTTTTAAGCCAAAGCTTGAGTTGTTCCAGACCGAGGTTGAATCTCAGGCAGTGGTGCAAAGATGTTGTGTCCACTGATCTCTTTATACTTAGCATCAAAGAGTTGCTTTTTAAGCTTTGTATCTGATTCGCTCTCCATTGTCCCACTCAGTTCTCGCTGTTTCGCTAACGTAATAGGCTTTTTAGGAGACAAATCCTCTTCATCACCAAACGATATATGACTTATACCACTTACCGCTTGCTAAAAATCAAACAAAAGCTTGAGAATCAAGACTAATACATTAGTTTACACAACCATCTAACTCTCAAAACATAACATGTGCGTGTGTCTCTCTTTCTTCTTCTTCTTGGTCATAATAATAAACCGTACAAAACACAAATTGATAGAAAAATCTCGCGAACAATATAGTCACGATTAACTATTTTCAGAAAATTTTCATGTATAATTAAAAGCATAAAATCATCGATCAGGCAGACAGACTCAATTATTGGAACTATCAATCATCGATCTAGAATACTACAAACAATTAACAGAAAACCCAGAATTCATCCTCAAAAAGTGGTTTGAGACCCAGAAAACAACTATAAACTCAAGTCTTAACTGTTTTGAAAAATTGAACAAAGAGGAACAAATTTAATTCTTTGCATGATAGATTTTAACAAACACGGACTACAATTTGGGATTCACAACAAAACCTAGCTAGTTCTCTCACAACAATCCTTAAAAGAATTATTTTCTAAAATAATTTTTAAAGTCCACGTCAGAGTTTATTAGCCAACTTTATATTTGTGAGTAATATGTGGACAAAAACAACTTAAGTCACTTATCAATTAATATATTGTAGGATTTTTTTTTTAGCGGTTTTCGAAAGCAAAAAAAGGAGAGGAGAGATGGGGAAACGCGATGAAATAAGCATATAAAAAAATATGAGAGAAGGTGTGAAAGAAAAATGGAGACAAAGGATAAATTGTATTAAAATTTTATTAAGTACCATACTATTTTTGGCTTTCCATGCAAATTACTCTATAATAAAGTATACAGTTTCCTTTTTGTTATTACGTCATTGAAAATATATTTACTGTAATTTGTTATTATATTGCAAATGATGATTTGAACATTTCCCAGTCAACAAATTTAACTTCACGTATGATTTGGAAACATGATGAACGTGTACTCCATGGACAAATTAACATAGAGATCAGAACAAGCTTCAGTATAGAGGCCTTTAAACACCCAAATCATTTTCATTAAAGATGCACGGGAACTAAAGTGTTCGATGTCAAAACTGGCGGTCTAGAGCTCGACCACTGAAGACCCACATATAGAGCGAGATTGCTCTAAAGATCCACGTATAGAGCGAGGTTGCTTGCCAAAGTCAGTATTGTCATATGTTAAAATGTTTATATGTTTGAAAACTTTTAAAAAACTATCAATTAAAAACATAAACAGACTCAATGTGAAAACATGTTTTATGGTTTGTAAAAGGTATATCAATCAATTATCATCATAAATAGAGAACGATTCAATTATAAGAACCTTGAAATAGGTCAAGGTATGTTTTGTTTTTAAGACGAAGAATGTGACATATGCCAAATTAAAACCATGGACACGAGGCTTGTGCTATCTAATTCCACATACATTGAGACAAGCCCTAAACCCTAAACCCCACTTTGGATTTTGAGGGAATCTCCAAATTTGTTCGTGATTGTAGTATTTCATACCAAGCATGACTTTTCTGCTTTCAACACTCTCTTGAAATCTGGAGCAAGAATCGCCGGTATAGCAGCTTTACAATCTGAAGCTAGCACGTCCGAGTAATGTAAATCAAGTAAACTTTGTAAGGACTAAATAAATCCACGCAGTTCTGCCGTAAAACGGTTAGAAGATGGTGTGAAGGCTTCCCTAGCACGTAAAAGAACCGGTCCCGGCTGATCTCGAGCCAACCAGACAAATCCACTTACTATGAACATTGCAGTTCACTACTCCAACATCTGGCGGTTGCCAACAAGTCTCCGTAGCTCCCACATCAACTGGATGGGTTAAGATGGTTTCTTGAGCCGTTTGTTTTGTCCGATGCCAAAGTTGAGACTCCATCATGAGATCCTTGATAAGTTGCTCAGCATCACGATGTTCTTCCATATAGCATCTCTGATCTCTTGATTAATGTGAGAATTGGACATTAGATCAAGGACAAAGGTGAGAATTATCTTCCAATGAATGCGAGAAACCACCAGTAGGAAAGGGTATCTCAGCCAACAGCATCAAGTTATTTGCAATTGGGCATTCAAATAGGACATGAGAAACTAACTCACTCGCATTATGGCACAACTTACAATCCAAATCAACTCCAACACCTCGCGAATTAAGTTTCTCGGCCACAGTTAATTAAGGCACCGGAGATAGCTCTCCACAAGAACATTTTTATCTTAGGTAGAGTTTTAATATCCCAAACTCTGTTCGTCAATCTTATTTTATGCAGCTCTAACGGACTGAGGATGATTTGCGAGGAAGCAATCTTAGCTAGCAAACGTTGCCCACTTTGAACTGTATAAGAGCCATGGTCAGTATAAGCCCAAATCCACGTGTCTTGTGTGTTGCCTAGAGCTATGTCTTTGATCCGAGATACATCATCGGGAGGAAAAAGTTCATTCAATTTATCCACCCGCCAGTTATAATCACTAAGGCTGAGACGTCCGTGTTGATGTCTATAATCACTTCTTTATTCACTTCGTTTCGTATCATTAATGTTTGCAAGAAGGAGAATCTCAAAAATACCCTTTTAGATGCATAATTTTTTTAAAATCTCTCTTTTTTGTTATTTTTAAAAAATATATTAGTTTCAATCTAAATTCAATCTAAATTACTATTTTAAATATTTTAAAATATTCTATAATGTTTTGTAGGGTTTAGAATCCAGGGTTTAACCCTTTAATCCTTAATAAATTCAAAACTTCTAAAATATAAACTCTAATACCTCAAACATAAACTCAAATTATTTGTAAAGCATTAAATCTTAACCCTACAATATTTAAACCCTAAATTAAACCTTAAATCAACTCTAAATCCAAAAGAGTATTTTTTGAAAGATAAATATAAGTATTTTTGAATGGGGTATATTAAAAGGGGTATTTCTTAAAATTTCTCTTGTAAGAAATGGGGCTCATCTTTTTAAGAAAAAAATGTAAAGTCTTATTTATATTAAAAAAAAGGGTTAGACATAACATGAAACTAAAATAAATATGTGGCTGTTTTAAAAAACACAAATATGTAGGTATGGATGGATATTAATATGAAAACGCTAGATCTTTTGTAGATTCTCTTTTAATCTCATTTCTAGCCGCTCCACTATCTCTCAACCCCAAATCTCGATCTACTAATCTCGCCACCAACAAAGCTCCCTTTCACCACAGTTCTCTCATCACGAACAAGAACTAGATATCATATATACTTGGTTTTCGTAAGTTTTGTTTATGTCTACTGTGATGTGTTTTCGTTTGTGATTATTACTATGGTTTTAAAAGATGTTACATTTCTAAGCGTTGAAATGCTTTTTTCTTGTGTGGTTGATATGTTGGAGAGGGCAAGAGACAGTTTACAGCAATAAAGAGCTAGGAGCGATGGATGGGCAATGCTTTGCGCCTGCATGCAAGGTAAGTAGTAGATAAAACCCAAAATTGTTCAAAACGTTTCACTGATTTTTGCAAGAGAAGAGGAAGAATTTGCATCATTTACAAAAGCGATGTCATTCTTGATGGTGCATGCATCACTGTGCTATAATTGATATAACTTAGCCAAAGATACATTTGTGGCTAATCACAATATTTTAAAGATCGATCTATGCAACTAATTTTCTAAAAACAATTTAGAGAGTTGTAACGTGTTGCTCCAATTTAATTATACAGTAGTTACTTTAACTCGTTACCGAAAAAATTTATACATGTATGACTTAAAAAAATCTGTAGCTAACTTGTTAAAAAAGAGTTTGTACTTTGTAGTAACTATGTGGTCGCATATATAGTGTTGTCGTAATCCATAATAGTATAAGCATTGTCGCAAAGCTCGCTCACATTACAGCATCTCTTTGTGCTATCTAGATAGAAAGACACCTTATAGATGAATCGTCTTAGACATGATCTCAAGAACAATTAAGCCAAAGTCTATATCGTCCCTTAATTAGAGCCAAATCATCTCCGACCCTTACACATCATTCCTTCTATCCCAAACCATGAGTCGTCTCCTTCTCAGCCCATTCCGTTGCTACCATTATTTTGTTTTCGTAATATATATATATATATATATATATTTTATTTTTTTTTTTAAATACCAAGAGGTTCTGGGCTAGGCCCGTACATCCCCTCAGGCCCGGGACCAGAGCATGTTATATGGTCCCGTCCCAAGAGCCATTCGAACCGGCGACCTCTAGGCTTTGCCTGAGATCTTTACCAGTTGAGCTATTAGCTCTTGGTGTAATATATTTTCAATGTTTACCAAAAGAAAAAAAAAAAAAAAAGAGATTATACAATGAAGTAAAGTCTACTTAGCAGAGTTAAGAAGCTGGATTAGATGAAATTCGTAACAGTAAAAAACAATAAAAATACAGTTGGAACCAAACCGGTATGCTATACCTTTACCATTCCTTAGCACGAAGAGATTTACAAAAGAACTAGGGTATGCTATATATAGGCTTATAATATAAATGTAAACCTCCTGGTGCTATTTATTATATATGTTAACCTCCTCCTCTGTTTTATTATTTTATTCATAAATTAAATTTTTACAGAATATTATATATTGATAATGTATTGCATATAGAGGTTTTTATTTCATCTGCTCATTATTAAGTTTTAAGCAGATTAACTTGTTTTTTTATAAGTTTTATATCACTTTTAGTTTTAATCTACAATGAGAAAACTTTTTGTTGCAATGTATAAGTTTATTCCAATTGAAGCGAAAACATTCAGAAGTATGAGACCGGATAATGTAGAGCGTAATTCATTACTATCTTTTTCTAGATAATTATTTCAATACCGTGAATTATCACAATAAATTGTTTTTTTCGGGGATATTTTGTAATTTGACTATAATAGATTTTTAATTACTTAACTCTTAATGCACCAACTTGGGCGAAGGAAGACCCTACTTCCCAAACTGACAATGTCATGGCTTTGTTTTATTTTGTAACATTTTTTTATAAAGGTTTTCAAATTAAAACGTTTAAAAAAGTAGATCTGACCATGGTTATAAAGTTTTTAGATAGTTTGTTTAAAAAGTTACAAAGAGATAGCTTAAGTGATTACAATATAATACAAGTGCATTTATATTAGCCAATGCCTCGACCACGAGAACCACCGCGACCGCCATGTCCCCGGCCTTTCCGAGGACCAACCGTAGACCAATCCATATCCTAGTTTTTTTGTGGTGGCTTAAGGAGTCACTGGTTCGACGTAGAAAGCGTGTGTGTCGTGGGTAGCGCGATGGAGCCGAGTTGTCGTTTCAAGGCTCTGTGGAGTGCGAAGATGCGAAGATGTAGAGCGAAGTCAACAAAGAAAGAGAATGTGTTGTGATAGTTCATTCTTTCACACAAGATCCTCTAGGTAAAAACCGTCATATCCGGCTCTAACTCATATAATGTGATTGTTTCATCTGAAACAATAGTCTCGGTTTGGACCTCAGAAAGGTAGAGTTTGTGGCGGTTTGAGCAAACTCCGAAGAGTGTGCTAGTGGTGTGGCGTGATGAGGCGCATATTTTATTGCTAGCATTTTTTTGGCATTATCATCAATGATACTCATATATGTTGGGTAGATGGATCAAGGAGACAAAGGGGTGGTAGAAGATGATGTAGTATTAGGCTATGTAATTGAGGAAGAAATGGTGTCATTGTTTGTAACTGTGGTTAATTGGTCTTCGCTTGTGATTGTTGTAGATGCGGCTGCATTCGTTTGGACCAGCCCATCCAATAGCCCATTTGTATCTGGACCTCCATGGTTGGGTGCTTGCTCAGAGGTATCAGTTGGGAAAGAGAAGTCTTTGAAAGAGGGGCTTACCAAAGTTGATAAATAAATAACGTTTATGTATCTAGAAGCACTCTAACCTCATTCATATGTGTATTATCACGTTGATATATCCTTGTTTTTACCCGTTTTTATACTAATAAAACATATATTTATTTATTTATCTAGTCTATATATTATTATTAGAGTCTAAGTGTGTCATTTTAGGTACATGGACGAATTTGGGGCTTTTGGTGAATTATGGAATAATTATTGAACAAAATGAAGCAAATAAGTGGAATGACAATGCAGAAGGAGTTCGAAGTTCCTTAAAGATCGTATCAGACGAAAGTCTCCCCGATGGAATTTTAATCTCAAATTTTGACATGGCATAGGAAATTGAGTTAGCTTCACTTGGTGGTGGTTTCAGTTCATTTTGATTATTGGTTGAGGAGATATAACGGTTTTAGTGAAGACATGTCATTCTCGCGGGAAGAAAAGAAAATCTCCCAAATCGTCAAGATCAAGCAATTTTCCTTAATCACTTAAGGAAAATTGGTTTTGTTAATTTCTCATTCCTTAATTTCGTTCTAGACCTTATAAATACTAGTTTTTTGCCATTATTTAGGCTCATGCTTTAATTTACTTTAGAGAGAGTTTTAGGGAAAGGTTTTCTTAAACCCTTGTTCTTAATATTATTGCTCTCATTAATTATTGCATGATATTTTGATTAGCTATGTCTGAGTAATTCTTTGTTAGGTGTAGGGTTCTTAGCGTTTAGATGAATTATTGTTAGCCATAAGTCTAAATTAGGTTGAAATTTTAAATTCTTCCTCTATATTGTGCCCATTGCTAGTTCATAGATTAGCTACCCTTGAACTGGATCATATGTTAATTATTATACATGGAATTGTTAATAATTGCTTGAACCCATCTTAGTATGAGTAAATTATCTATTCACAAAGGAATTTGGTCTAGATATTTTATGAACAATTGAACCTAGGCTCATTGCATAATTAATCCCTTATAACTCATAAAAGAATTTGGTTTGCTAGGATTTAATTATAGATTGCATTCACAATGGAAGTTGGTTTGTATTACATTAAGTTTCATGTTTTGGAATTAAGTGGTGCCTTATTTAACCATGCGGTGTCGATCGACACTTGACGCGTCTGGCTTCAGTTTGGATTCTTCTCATGATGTTCCCAATGTCTAACTTTGCATTTAATTGTCCAAACCCCCCAATCTTAAGTTTGTTAGTCACTTGCATTAGTTTAAAACCCTTGTCCTTGATTTAAATTAGAATTTGTTTGAATTAGTTTGCAATTTATTGGTCCTTGTGGATTCGATACCTTAAGTAGTAACATCTTTTGAGACTTCTTCTCCGGATCTTCCAAATAACCAAAGGGGGTTGATCCATTCGGTTTGTCCTTCTCAAGAATGGATCGAAGAGAAAAGGAAATTTTAGGGTTTGACATCACTGTCGAAAAGAAAAGCATAAGTTAAAATGATGTTCAGAAATTTTGAAAATTCTCAACAATTAAGAAAGCTCACATTATACTCAAAACAAAATTTCTTCTATATATGAGCATAATGATCCAAGATCCATATATCACTAGAATTCAAGTGAGCTTTTGGCTCCACTCCTGAATATCTAGCTATTTAGGTAAGCAACACCCTTGCTAATTATATCCAATATAACTCTTGGCTGTAGATGATATCTAATATCTTTTTCAATGGTTACCATATTAAACGAGATTGGTTTAGTTGTACTAGGCTATCAAAACGGTTTTGGGCTTAAACTTGATTTAATTCATGAAAAGAAGTGATTATCTAAATACATATGCGATCTATCCAATTATAGTTCTCCTCTCCTCTCTTAAACATAAAAAGGTTTCCATATGTCGCAAGAATATTGACTTTAATCTATCCAGTGATAATGCTCCTCTCATCTCTTGATATGAAAGTAACCACAGACATATATACAGGCGAACAGATATATACATATTATATGTGACGAGTAAAGAATGAAACTCTATATACATTAAAGAGAAAGGGTTCTCTCTCTCTAAACTCTCTATGCAGAAAAACATATCTCAAAACTTTGGTGACCGGCGCGGAGGCTTCCATAGCACCGTCTCCTCTCCGTTTCTCTCTTTTTCTTTTCTTGTCTTGTTTTATTTTCTGTGTGGATCAGCTTCTTTTTGTTTTCTCCCTAACAAAGATCTTTAGGTTTGGTTGAGGGAGTTGGAAATCTGATTATAGGATCTTAGATCCATGGTATATCGATCCCCCTCGATGATCTCCCCTTTTGGATATGTTGTTTTGGTAGTAATTCGAGTTTTTTTGGGTTGCATGTCCCTTTGGTTAAAGTGCTAGACCTTTCTGATTTCAATCACAAATTGCTTATCTTGGATCTCAACTCCCGAATCCCCATAGCCTCATCCGGAGTCCGATCCGGTTTCATCCACTCGTCCGAAGGTTGAAATCGTCTGGAAATCGCGAAGTCTCCGTCTCTACTGCAGATCGGCTTCATCATCTACACGGTTTTGGAGTGGCGCTAACAAGGGTCTGCTTCTCCGAAGCCCTCCAAGTTGCTTTCATCTAGCCTCGAAGAAGGTTCAAAGCTCCTTGGTCCAAAATCGATGTTTTATTTTCTTAAGGTAGCCTCAATTTACAGAAAATTCATGGTTCTGGAGTTTTGGTTTTAGATTATGTCAACTTTGGTTTTAATTTGATGTGGTCTTTTAGTTTATCCAAGTAGGGTATTGTAATCCGAGTATAAGCTTTTTTTTTTTTTTGTAAGGGTTGTTAGGCTCTCCTCACGAGCTTTTGACTCTGATGGCTATGTAACCATCGGCACTGATCTTTCTCCATCTGTATCCCATCATATCCTTGTATACTTTTTATGCGTTTAATAAAATTTCTAGAAGGGAAAAAAATTGAAACTCTTTTCATATGTACAATTAAATAAACATGTCTATTATCATATTATAGATATGCATGCCTGACAATAATATTGTGCGATTTAAAACATATAACCTTGCGAATCAAAATTAAAGAACTCATCTCCCTCTCCAACCTCGCTCTAAAAAGTCTTCTTCTTAACTCAGATCTGGTTTCACCGGTGACTGGCAAAAGCCGCCACCGTGTGTCTTTGTGTATATATGTAGTCTGTTTTCTACTTTATTTTTTGTTTTGTTCAGATCTGGTACAGATCTTTCGGTTATGAGTTCCGATTAAAATCTGAAACTTTGTGGTTTTTGTTCTCTTTGCCTTCTGCTCCAATCATCTTTTTCAATAGATTTGGGAAAAGCTTCAACCCGGATCTTCATCTTCCTTTTTCTTTCTTTGCTTAACTTTTCAATTTTTATAGATTAAAAATCCCACCTGATTAAAGATCTCCAAATTATTGAGACAAATGGTGCAGTTTCTCTAAAATTATAGTTTTAAGTTGTTAATTGGTTTTGTTTCAATTATTGCAGATCTGGGGAATTTTCGTTGAGTTGTATGAGTTTTTCAAAAAAATAATTGGTTCAAATCAAATCTGGTTTTATTTGGAAAGGAATGAACAGAATCTATATCCAGTGATCAAAAGAAGGTTTTGAGGTGGAATCACATCGGAGGACCATCGGAAGTTGTTGTCGCCGGTAAACTTATCGGGAAGATGACGGAAATATGGAGAAGAAGCAAAACGCGTGAAACAACTTTCTTATTTGGGCCTGACCCTTCTATTTGTATACCATCTCATTAATAAAAATATAGTCGACAAAAAAAGAAAACGAATCAAAATTAATCAACTTTAACACATGCCATATAAACTATATATACATGTGATTTGCTACGCATGTGATCATGCTAGCCATTATATCAAATCTAGACATGTTCAATCAATCTTAATTATAACTTATAATATATATCATATATTGAAATAACGAAACACTTTCGTATGTATACACGTCAATCGAAACATGTATGTAATTAAGTCCAACTTGATTACACAAGCAACACAATTCTCGCATCTCATGCGAGTCATGCAATTAAACATACGAATAAGCCAATTTTCAAATCTAGCCATGTTCGGTTAAATAAACTCTTATGTATATCATATATATATATATAAAAGATTTAAAATCAATATTATGCAAGTATGGCTCTGATATCACTGTTGGAATTCTTACCGATTTATAACAATTTATAAATATTAACAATGGATTCAATTGCCAAGATCTCATGCACATACTGAATTATATATACCTGAATATTGCAGCGAAAATGATGAGTTAAAACAGTCCAAGATTTAACACTCTAAGTGTCGTACATCTACTAGTGTCCACACGTCTATAAACTGGATTGGAATGTTATACTAGTACCTTAGAGATCTAAATCTCTAAACTCTTTCATGAACAATTCGTCCTCTTTCTAATATTAGGGTTCGTAACCTTTTTGGAAGATTTGCTTAATCCTTTTTAATCTCATTAAGCAGTGCATTATAAACCTCACCGTCATATGTTAAATAGGCTAGAGCCATAACTCATATATATATATATATATATATATATATATATATATATATTATAATTCCTATTTATCATATAAATAAAAAATATCCAAAACCCAAATATTATTAATCCAATTTGCTCAAGTATGTGATCCTATAGTTTATAAGCGGCCTCTAACAAAACATTATAACCACCTAATTTATATGATTGTCAAACCTCTACATTACAATTCTTACGAAAATAAAATACAAACGATTTCAGGACATTCCCAACAAAATGATCAGCTATGTAACTATGAAATAATTAGGTTTAAAGGTAGAAAAGATTACGACGAAGTGACTAAAGACGTTCTACGTACCCAATATTCTACAACGGTTTCAACCACAATAACAAAACTTGGTCTTATGCTTTCAGTCTTAAATGAATAAGTGACAAGAGTGGACGTGTACAAGATCCATATGTCCCTACGTCTTGATCATACTTCTACCAAAGAATAAGTAAGATAAAATATGGTAAGATTTACATTGTTGATCGTATTTTTATATGCCATTGATCCACAGGGGTTGGGCTTGTAAATTCTTTCAAGTGTAATTATCAAAGTTGGGGTTTATACAACAATTTTTTATCTCTACACTTTGTTCAATTACTTGTAACTTGTCCTTTCTGTTGTTTCCAGATCTTAACAAGTGACATAAAAAAAAAAAAAAAAAAAAAAAAAAAAAAAAAAAAAAAAAAAAAATAGGTNAAAAAAAAAAGTGACATAAATCTGGTTTCTTGTTTAATGTTCTTTAGTTACTGCATTGATTAATATATCTCAAAGTCTAAACCTTGAGAAGTTCTGCATATCTATGACAACAGAGGATGAAATCAGTCTGAACGATCATTTATAATTTCTTTTATCCATTATCTGATAAACAAAAAATTAATAGGGAACACATATCTTAATATTTATCGGTGGCAAACCTGTATGCTATATATATTGGCATGCATGCATATAAAATATTGCACATCAACATTTTGGTATATATCTTCATTTATATCATTTGGGATTAGAACCAAAGTGGAATACTCAAAATATACAGCATTCCAACTAGGCAGATAAACATGATAAAAACCTGCACATAAACATTCTCATGAAGACCACTGAACATGATAAAAACATGCAGAGAAGAAATTTTAGCAATGTATTTCCGTCTTTGCACCGTCTCTTACTCATTTCTTATTAATGGGTCACCGTTTGGAAGTGTTACACCAAGCCGAGGGCTAATGCAAGGGGATCCACTCTCCCCTTATATCTTTATTCTTTGTAGTGAGGTGCTATCCGGTCTATGTCATCGAGCCAAGGAAGATGGAACTTTGAAAGGCGTTCAAGTATCCCAAGGTGATCCGAGGATTAACCATCTATTGTTCGCCGATGATACAATGTTTTTTTTTCTAAAGCGAACCTACAAAATAGCAAAACCTTGCGGAACATAATAAAGAGATACCAACAAGCATCCAAGCAAACAATTAATGAAGAGAAGTACTATGTTTCCTTTGTTTGTAAGACACCAACGTACGACTACAAAGGAGTGTGTACATACCACACTCAACATTTCAAAGGAAGGGGGGGGGTGTCATAAAATACTTGGGGCTGCCCGAGCACTTTGGCCGAAGGAAGAAATATCTTTTCTCATCTATTGTAGATCGCATTCGGCAAAAAGCACTCGGATGGTCCACAAGTTTTCTATCTACAGAGGGCAAGCTCGTTATGCTCAAGAGTATACTGTCCACAACCCCAACATATGCTATGTCATGCTTTCAATTCTCCCTCTCTTTTGCAAACGGATACAATCAACACTTACACGCTTTTGGTGGGATACTAGAGAGGGGAAAAGGAAAATGGCTTGGATAGCATGGAGAAAACTCATCGAATTAATAGATATGGAGGCTTAGATATAAAGGATATCCAATGCTTCAATGAAGGAAAACTTGCTAACTTGAGATGGCATCTGTTGAACAACCTCCGAGGACTGTTGGCTCGCATTCCTTTTAGCAAGTAATGCCCGCTAGGTGACTTTATGAGTTGCGAGCACAAAGCCAATATGTCTCATGGCTGGAAGGGAGTGCTAGTAGGCAGAGAAATACTCAAGAAACACCTGACTTGGGAACTAGGATCAGGAGAGATGGCCAAAATATGGACAGACCCGTGGATGTCAAGGAAGAACCCCCAAATCCCGATTGGTCCGTGCCCACCTGATGAATCTGAAAGACTAGTCAGTTCCTTACTGAATGAGGAACTGTCATGCTGGAACCTCCAAGCCGTAAACCCATGTCTGCCACAATATGCAAAAGATATTTCCAAAATCCCACTTAGCAAAACTGGCACACGAGACAAAATAGTGTGGCTTAAATCCACTACAGGAGAGTACACATCCAAGACAGTATATTTTGTAGATGTGGAGAAGCATCTGGGAGGAGACATCGGACACTACACCTCACCAAGAATTTGATTGGATCAAGGACATTTGGAATCTCAAAACTAGTCCAAAAATCAAACTGTTTCTCTGGAAAGTAGGACATGGTGCCCTAGCAACAGGAGGAAGACTAAGGGAACGACATATTGAGACATATCCTTACTGCAAACACTGTGAAGAAATCGAAACTCTGTCACAATATGTTCTTCCACTGTAACTATGCTAAAGAAGCCAGAAGCAAGCCCCCTTTGCTCGAACAGTGGATACTAGCGAAATCAATTACTTCAAATCAAGTTGGCGGTCCCTGCATCAACTTCAGTGTTCCCCACCAACGGGAATAAGCGAAACTTTATCTCCATGGATACTGTGGGCCCTTTGGACATTGAGAAATCAGTTCACCTTCGAAAGAAAATTATTCTCTCCCCAAGAGACTGTTCTGAAAGCTATGTTGCTCACAAAGGAATGGAAGGAGAGCCAACCGGCTAAGACGCCATCAACGAAGACTCCATGGCGGGATTGGGATGGATCCTGCTAGGCCCAGATAGAGCATAGGTCAACAGAGGAATAAGTACGGCAAAGTATGTACACTCTGATTTGGCAGCGGAAGGTTTAGCTCTACGAGAGGCTTTGTTTGCAACCAATTCAGAAGATTGGCTAAAGATATGAGTGGACTCAGACTCCACCCAGCTCATGACATGCCTACAAAAACAGAGACCTCTACTTGGACTTAATAGTACAATCGAAGACATAAAAGCCACAACTGCCACCTTTGCTTGTATTTTCTTTACTTCAATTCCAAGAACTCTAAATGCTAAGACAGATGTAATTGCCAAACAAGCTCTTCATGAGTTTGATTTGACCACAGCCTCGAGATGATATTAATGAAATGCATATTTCAAACCAAAAAAAAAAAAAAATCAAACTCCCTTGCACATGAATTTTCCAAACAGACATCTGAGGTATATTGTTATACCATGTTTAACAGCAACATGATTTCAAAGAAAACAATAATAGTTAAATAAGAGTGATCAAGAACTAGATTTTGATCCGCGTCAAGTGCAGAATTAATTTAATCTAGATAAATATTGGTGAAACGTATTTTCTAGTATTTTTATATCAAAACAAAATGTAATGAAACTTATTTTCTGGTACTTTCATATAAAAACAAAACGTAATCTAGCCGAGAACACATAGAAAGGTGCATGTGAGAATTTGTAAATTATTAAAGATAATGAGCCTTCATTAAATTAGATCAAATGCAAAACATTGATCATATATATGATGTATTTTAATTAGTTCGATATATCCCTAATTGGAATGTTTTAATGGTTTTGTTTTGTTTTTTTCCCTTGAATGGTGATATTGCATTAAATATAAACACCCGAGTACATAAGAACTAGAGTACAAAAGCCCCTGACAAGGCTGAGAACATTGGTCAAGATAAATTCATTGACTACCTATCAATGTAGTATAGCTAAGGGTCGAATCCACAAATCTCAAAGTTTACACTATAGTCTAATAAATTATTTAACTTAGCTAAGATTATCAAAAGTGTGAGTTTGTTTTGCTAATTTTTCTATGAATTAAATTCAATAATAAAAAGGCGTTAGACCTAGAGAAATCACAGGAATTGAAAAAGAATACAAGATGATAAATAAGGTTTTAATTAGGAACAATCCTCAACTCAAACATAATTATAGAATTGATCCACTTTCGTGGCATCAGTCACTTTTCCTAACAACCTAGATATCTAAATTGTCGTCTGAACCTAGAGATTGTAGGAAAAAGCAGTAAGGAATGGGTTTGGTATGTTCACAAATTGCCTTAGCATCAACTTTCGTTGGCTAAGGACAATTTTCTCTCCTAGTGTGTTATCTAACAATCTATTACACTTTCGTTTAATAGATTCAACCTAATATCATAAACTAGGTGTGCAGTCTAGTTTAAACATTAAAGCAAAACTAGGAGGAAGATTTCAAATGACTAACCTATTTGCATCTAGTTAAAAGTCTAACAATTCAATAGAAATCCCTAGATCTAACTAGCTAACTACTCACACATATTGAAATGGACAATAATCAAAAGCATGATGATAAACATGAATCAAAAACAATAGGGAAAACGATTAAAAAATTTCTACTTTTTAAATGTGTTCATTTAATACCCAAGCTTTTAAAATTTTTGTTTTAATCATCCAGAAACATAAAAGTGTTCAAATAAATAACACACTTCTCAAAAAGTGTTCATTTAGAGCACTCAGTTATTTTCCCATCAAATTATTAAAATACATGTATAATGATGTTAACATAATGATAAAAAAAAAACATTTAAACTTCAATACTGATCAGATAAATAAAAATATTTTAACATGTAATTTAACAAATTTTAAGAACCAAATTCAAAATAACATATATGGTTATCCCTTGAGATTGGTTATTGGTGTGGTTCCTTATTAAAGATACAATGTATTGCTGTTTTGGGCGTGTGTTGAACCCTACTATTCAACATCCTATGGCTCTCATTGGGTTTATGATTCAGTTATGGAATCTTGAAGGCATGGTTATTGGTAAGGCGATTGGACAGATAGGTTCCGATTTAAGTTTACAAATGAAGCGGATCTGCTTGAAGTTATGGATCGTACTTTTTCCAATACAGAATGATGGATATTTGTGTTACAATGTTGGGAACCTGTCATCTCTGACACTTTCCCATCGTTGATTCCCTTTTGGATTCAAGTTCACAAGAAACTTCTTCATGGTTCTACGGCTTTATATCTTTGTGCGATTAGGGATGAATTGGGTTTAGTGAAGAAGGTTAATGTGGATGAGCGCAGGCTGCGAGTCGCAGTGAATCCTCTTTTAGGTCTACAAATGAAGAAGTCTATACAATTTCCATAAGGAAATGTCGTATCTATTGATCTCAACTATGAGAGACTAGCACTACAAGAAATTTGACCATTGATAGCATGTCAAGATAGCTCGTTTTCTGTAACTGCTATCGAAGATACATTGGTAGGTTGGACTTATATATAATAGCATTTATAAAAGGCTAAGCCAAAAAAATTAATAAGCGGCAAACTAAATATGTTTTGGAGCCTAAAATCTATAAGAGCGGTAAGACTTAGCAAAAATATTTTTATTTTCCGCCTAAGTGTCAAGGCAAACTACAAAAGACGACAATTTTTCTTTTCTTNCAAGGCAAACTACAAAAGACGACAATTTTTCTTTTCTTTATCATTTGACAAAGAGATCCAAAACCAAAAAAAATCATCTAAAACTCTCTCAACTCATCGATCTCCTTCATCTCTTC
>OVAP01002616.1:0-18933 GCA_900406295.1 Aurinia saxatilis
CAAACCACGAGCCACCTATGGATCGACCTGAAGAGCTAGGATCGACCGATCCATGAACACTCAAGACCAACGAGCCAGGCATAGATCGATCCACAAGCAAAGGACCGACCGATCCATACATGGATCGATCGATCCGTCTCCGCGAGCATCACTTTTGGAAACCCAAATCAGATCAATCATTACCATATTTGGGAAGATCAAACACGTTTTTGTTCCCCTATATAAAGGGATTGACCCCCAGAAACCCTTGAACACGTTCTTCTTTCATTCTCTTAGAGCAAAACACTTTTGTTTCATTGTTTTCTTCAATTTTGCTTCATTGTTCATAAGGATTCATTGAGGGGGCTTACATCTTCTCTTCATTCTCATCCTTTGATACTGCTGAGAAGTCACTACGTCGCATTATATACCTCGCACAATCGTCGCATTACGGATAATCGCAAATGCCTCGCAAGGCGTCGCAAAACTTTACCAATCGCAAATTCGACGCACAATTCCGGCGACGCAATACCGTCGCAAATTTGCGACGAATTTGCGACGTTTCCTGTTTTGCGACGAGCGATTTGCGACGAACAACAATTCGACGCAAAGTCGTCGCACACCCGGATTTGCGACGTGTTTGCGACAAATCGTGCCCTCGCAAATCCTGTGTTTTCTTGTAGTGAGTGTTCTTAAACCCCTGTATCTCTTAAATTTCGTTTTTATATTGAGTATTATTCAGTTCTTAAGTTTTGATTCATGTTTCTCTATTTACATTGCCTTATTGTCTATAGAATGATGTGTGAGTAATTAGGTTGTTAGATTTAGGGGAACCAGTATTTTATAAATTAGTGCATACACTTAATAAATTTAAGCATACACTTAATAAGAAAACAGTATTTTAACAAATAAATTTGAAATATTAATATGTAAAATAATATTATAGATCACATTTCTGAAATTTATGTCATATTTGGAATATTAAAGATCATTTATTTTAAATATTGTTAGTATATTTATTATATTTGTGAAAATTAAATGAAATCTAATTGTATATGATTTATTAATTGGTTAGAGATGAAACATAATTAACTATTAATCATAGAAAATATCAATTTTATTATCTATGATATTAAATTGTATTATTTGAAACTATTTCGCAAAAGCAAAATTAATGTTTATGAATTAATTTTAGGTAATTGTATTTAAGTATTTATTTATTAGTGATTAAAAATAAGAGAAATTTTGAGAAATGCCCTTTTGAATATGCCCCCGTTCAAAAATACTCCTTTATTCTTTTCAAAATACCCTTGTTGAATTTAGGGTTGATTTAAGGTTTAATTTAGAGCTTAAATTTTGTAGGGTTAGGGTTTAATGTTTTACTAACTATTTGGGTTTATGTTTGAGGTATTAGGGTTTATATTTTAGGAGTTTTGGATTTATTAAGGATTAAAACCTTTTTATGGTTTAGAATTTTATGGTTTAGGTTTTTAACCCTAAACCCTATATTCTAAACTCTAAAACCCAATAAAACATTATAAAACATTGCGGAATGGCGGATGCTATGGAGTTGCCCGTTGGACTGATTACACGATTTAAATCTCGGAACTTGGAGTGAGCCATTAGCACATTCCTCATTGAGGCTCAAGGGCATTCTAATTTGAGCGCTTGTCCAACCTTATTCAATGTGATTCAAGCTAGCTAGAGATTAGCAACGAGTGGTCTGATCTTTTGCACTCTTTTCCTTGGTTTAGCTTTTTCCCACCCAGCTTTTTCAGCCACGGTTTTTAACGAGGTATTGTGGTCACACCTTTATCGTTTCTCTCGTTGCTAATATGCCTATTCTATCTTTTAGGACTCAGACAAACTTTATATCCTATCCTTCGCAATTTTCTATTCTATCCTCCAGAACTTTCTGTTCTGCCCTTCAGAACTTTTTACTCTATCTTTCGGAACTTGGGCCAACGTTCTATTATATCCTTCGGAACTTGGACCAACGTTCTATTATATCCTTTCTATTTTATTTGGTTTTAAACTTTTTGTCATTTACAATAAAGTATCGCATGCTTGACTATCTTTTAAAGTTTGTCTTTTTCCAAAGAGAGTTGCATGTTTAGACTCTTTTTAAATGTTTGTCTTTTTTCCCAAAAAGGTTGTTTGACTCTTCCCTTTGTATTTCTTTATATATTTGGTCATGGGTTCATCAATAAAATTATCAAACTTTTTTTATCAAAATTACCTCTCTCAATTGTTTGATAACCAACAAAGTGTGTCATATCTTTGTTCCTCTTAATCTTGTTTGTGCGTCATATCAAACAAGGCTTTAAGTTGGAAAGTTCGAGAGTATTCCATAACTCTTGAATGTTTCACATCATTTCCCCCATTCGTTCGGTGTTACCGAAGTCATCATCATCATCATCCATATGTTCCGTCTTCAAATCAAGCCATCATTCACAAACCATCATCCTATCAATCCCATAATCACCAAGTGTCTCACGTTCTCATCATCATCATCAATTCAACCACCCTTTAAGCTTCTGCATTCGGAAAGAAACCCGCTCGAAGTGATCTTGTGACATCTCTCCTTCGATCTCGATCAAGGAGTGTACTAGGGTTTTTTGAAGGTTTGCTTTCACAAGAGATTTCCAAGACAGTTTAGGAGTTTACACGATTTAAGGAACATAGCAAAAGTTATAAAGACTTTGGTTGATTTATTGTTCGGGATACAAGTCTTTTGCAGACCTTTTTAACTTTATTTCTGGTGAAGTTAGGGTTTTTGCGTTGTTGCTATCTTTGCACGCTACGACCCGAAAAACTAAGATGACGACAAAGTGGATACGATCTTACAGGTATTTTCTATTGATGAGGAGGGGGACGATCATGTTGTGATGCTAGACCTCCCGATATTTAAAGCAATAGAGCATAACTTGATGAGCCTCATAAGAAAGTGATGGGGGTTTAGTTTTCGCCCAAAATATTCCTGTAAGCGCACAGTCTCTTGCAGTAGTACTTAGGGATCGAATCCACAGGGAGGCAAAGTGTACACAGCAGCAAAATCGATTCGACTTGAGCTAAGCAACAAAATAAGGTTTTTTTGTTTTTTGATCGATCGAACGGGTTTAGTCAATCGATCGATTGGAAATGTTTTTGTTTATGAAAGGCAAAATGAAATAAAATAAAACGATAAAGAAACTATTTTTGCAATTGTCATGTTTCGAAAATTTCTCTAGGATTCATGGATTAAACTATTCAGTGTTTATAGGCAGATAAAAATCCGGTTAAGTATTCAAGCCAGTCGTACCTATTTTCATAGTAGTGATTAAACATATCTAATATCCTAAGTCACACAATAGCCACAAAGTGTAAACTAAGAAAGCAAGCCGCATAAGTTGTTTACCTATCATTTAATACTAGTTCTTATCAGTCTCATCATATTGTCAAAATGAAGAGCTCAATATATAACAAATCACCTAGGGTGTCAAACCTAAGAAATCATGTGTTAAGCATAAATCATACCTATCTTTCAAGCCATGAAAAACCCTTTTGAAAACTCATATTCCCAACAAAAGATCTACTCAAGTATAACAGCAAAAACCATAGAAAAAAACTATAAAAATTGACATCATAAATAAATAGAAAAGGGTTTCGAAAACTTCTCCAATCAGTAGACAAATAGTATGGAATCTTCTCCCTTACAACAACAAGACAAAATTACAATAGGATTTAAGAAAGCAATGAAAGCAAAGTGCTCTCTCTAGAGAGTTTTGGTGAAAGAGAGGCACACCCTTCTCTGAGATGAGAAGTCTTTTTATATAGAGAGTGAGACACGAACAAGGGCTTCAGTAAAGGGGTAAGAGAAGATCATCTGAAGAGATTCACAATATTTGATATTATCTTCTTAGTCGATCGAATAAAAAGGATATTCGATCGATGGTTATCCTTGACTCACTCATGGGATTCAATTCATGAGCTTCAAGACACTTTTTGGGCCTTGATCGATCGATCCAATATGGCAATCGATCGATCGTTCTTCCTTCGCATTCTTCGACTGCTTCACATCGAGACTGCACAATTTGTCTTCCATAGAATCAGCATAACTCAATATCTAACCGTTGGAATTGCTTCATTCCACTTGCATTGGAAATCTGACTTCTTCATCTAGCTTGTATAAAAAACTCATAGCTATCTATGTTGGAGGAAGGTCTTCATCTAAGGCCAAACTTCTGGAGCAAGGAACTGATCCTCTTCACTAGTCTTCAGTATTAAGAAAATAACTTCTTGGTCTTTGGGACGAATGACTTTATTCAAAGCCCATGTGACAGCTGACTCATGTGGCTTGATTTTCATCAGTTCTCACTTTAATACAAAATGCACAACAGGTTCATCTGGCCCCGAACATCTGGTGTTGAATTACTGAACTTAGAGAATAATGCCCATTTATGACTTAAAAAGCCTTATTTCCACAAAAACACTTTGAAAACATAAAATAGTGAAAACCATCACTTTAATCTTGAAATATTTTAGTTTTGTCATAAAAAGTACTTGAAATATTTTGTAAAAAGCTAGTAACTCGCTTACTTGTACCACAACTTAGAGGTCGCAACTTCGTGATGGTCATGTCGACAATCATGCCAAAAGTTCTCATCTCATACTCCCGCCACAACTCTCCCAATTGGTCCAAAATGAATATCAACCTGCAAATACCCTAACCGCACCGAAATCTAACTCTCTACATTCATTTATATTGGGTGAGCTTTCTTACTGGAAAATATCAGCTAGGTAAAACAGGCTAGGTGTGTAATGAGAGGATGCTAATATTTAGAGGTGGGGCTAATGTGTTTACGGTTTACCGTACTCAATAGAAATGTAATATGTTTACAAAAAAAGCAAGAGAGATTGGACCGCTTGATGGCACAGGTCCCCAATCACTCTCTCCTTATCTCTGCTCTTTCCTCCCCCAGACTTAGATCTTTTAAGGGAATTTGAAGTCTTCTTGAACATCCTCGGAATCATTTAAACCTTTTCCACCTTTCTCCATCTTCGATCCCTGATTTCCCGGACCTTTTTGCTATACAAATATGGATCATAAAGCTTTGATTTTTTTTTATCTTTTTTTTTTTTTTGAAAAGTTTTCACCATATATAGCAAAGCACGAATTTTACCTTAATTTTGATGAAGTACTACCAGGGAAATCAGTCTTGAAACCTTCTCTTTGAATCTCCATGCATGTATTAAGATCGTAGCTGATACACAAAGTTTTACCCTATGTATTTCTAACTGCAAGTGCACAGAAAATATCAGTTATAGTACTTATGGATTGAATCCACGAAGACCGAATAACTAAACAAACTACTTTATATAAATTTTAAATTAAAGCAAGAATAATTGTTTTGAGTTTTTACTAACTAATGTAGACAATATGTAATTTTAAGGAGTTTAAATCAATTAAAACAAATGCTAGGTTTTAGGAACTTCGACTAAGGATCAATTATGAACCAAAATATGGACAGTGTCGATCGACACTGATGTGGTGTCGATCGACACCCGTCGTACAAAATCTATGAAAACCTTAACTCTAGAACATGAACAATTCTATCAAGCAAATCCAACTCTCGCTGAGATTTACTAACTTAATTTAAATCCTATAAAGACCAACTCTCGCTGAGAAATCCTATTGAACTTAAACTAGCATTAACAAACCGATTCAATTGTTCACTAACTATTCTAAACCAAATCTCTTTGATAAAAGATAGCTAGCTCTCTTAAGATTGATTCCAGCAATTTATTAGCACTCTCATGCATAATAAATTCCCTATAATCTAAACTCTAGATGGCCAACCTAAAGTTTAGCAATACGGACAATCTAAGAGAAAAGTTAATCAAAGGTACATAAACTAAGCTTAAGGTAAACATAAAATTATCCTAATCTAAGAACCCTAAACCTAACTAATGAACTACTCAGGCAAGGCCAAGCAATTCATCATGCAATAATTGAATGAAAGCAATATAAATTCAATAAAAGGGTTTAAGAAAATCTTCTCCCAAAACTCTCTCCAAATAATAATAATGCATAAGCCTAAACCATGGCTGTAGAAAAGTATTTATAAGGTTCAGGACGAATTTTAGGTTTAAGGAATTAGCATAAAAAATTAGGGAAAATCTTGGTCTTGAGATTTATGGAAAGTGGCTGATTCTCCATAGGGTGTCGATCGACACCTCCTCTTGAATTTCCATACTTGTTTCGTTTCCATTTTCGTCTCTTCAACCTTGTTCTATTTTTGCTCCATAATTCTTCTAGATCCTTCCAAAGCTCCAAAACTCGTACATGCACCTAAAATGACTCTTTTGGACTCTAATAATAATAATAAAGACTCTAAAATAAATATAATTATAGGTTTATTACGATAAAAACCGGTAAAATATGAGATATATCAGTAGCATGCTTTTTCACCAGTCTTCACAAGTGATTGGAAAACTGTGTTGGTCTCATCTCTTCGGCCGTTTTACACATACTGCATATAAGACAAGAAAACAAAAGAGACTGCATGGGGTTTGAAAAAAGGTTTGGTTGATGGGTGTGGTATCAACTCAAGATAAGTTGACCATTCAGGATCAGCAAGAGAGTGGTAAAGTGGATAAGAAGTCCTGGATGGATTTGTTTTTCCTAGTCTAACACCTCCACCAAGAAAGATTTATTGTGCTGTTTAGGTTCAAATAAGATAGAGTAAAAAATCAGTTTCATTAAAGTATGTGCAAACTGAGATGTGTTGGGGAAGCTTGAGTATGGAGTTTCTGAAACAAGTGCCTCAGGGCAGTCTTGTAAAGATGGTCACTAGGCCGCAAAATCCAGCTGTGAGTAAGGTCCTTATTCCATACTAAAATTTTGAAAAATAAGGGCGAAATGTTTTGCAAAAGCATTTTAAAACCGATTTAATACCATTAAAAAGATAGCCAAAAGAAACAAACGAGTTAGACAACGAGGAATACCCCCCCCCCATACTTGAATAACATCATCCCAATGTAAACAAACTGTGAGAGCAACATGGGAACTGAAATGGATTGAAATAGAAATGGAAGATGGAAGATGGATTTTACTCGTCGTCTTTGAATGGATCGAATGACCTTCTTTATCTTATTTGAAATGGAAGGACTTTATAGAAAATAGGTAAATATTTGTACATGACTGACGACATCAGTATCTCATCATTTGTCGTGTTGATTTAAGGAGTTTTGTTCTTCATTTGGACCTTCATCGATCGAGTCAGGCATGCACTCGATCGAATCACATAGTGAAAAGACTGAATTATGCCTGTCTCCTGGTTAGTGTTGAAGTCTACATCACATTTCTGAATCACTAGTTGATTTTAATCAGGTGGCCTCTGGTTTTCCAGTTGAACAGTGATGTGGTGCTATGAACAGCAATCAATCGATCGAATATTGCAGAGACATTCGATCGATTATGCATCCTCTTTGTTTTATCTTTGAATCCTATTTTCCTGAGACACTAACAAAAACATTAAAAAGCACTAAAATAAAATCAAAATTAAAACGTACCAGTGGGTTGCCTCCCACTTAGCGCCTTTGTTTAAAGTCGTTTAACTTGACTTCTCGGCACAATGCTAGTCAAAAGTATTGAAAGGTTGGGCCAATGCACCTTTGGTCCTTCTCCTATTTCTGCAAAAAGCAATGTATACAAAGAAACACACTTTTGTCCATACGAAAGGGACAAAAATCTCTTCAAGAAAGCTTAAAACAAACATAGCATGTATCTTGGAATTATCCTTTATAATTGGATGCTCATTAGAACCAAAATAATTTGATGAAAATATGAAGTCAATAGCATGTTTAAATGAATTTATAGAAAAGGATTTAACTTCATAACATGTAAGGTGATTATCTCCAACATAGATATCAGTTTGTGCATCACCATGCATTCCTTTAACAAAAGACTCTTGAAGCTTTGTAAGCTCGCTATGGAAATTGTCTTCAGGTCGAGATATAGATTCTTTCTCCTCTAGAACATTGGCATTCTTGCTGCATAAAAAAATTGATATGTTAAACAAAGTATCATCATTAGAAAAATACTTATCCTCAGTAGTCTCTTGAACGCAAGAGGGCTGCATTTGATCAAAATTTTCTTCATGCGGCAAGGGAGTGCATCGATCGATTCCTGCAGTGAACCGATCGATTCCTGCAGTGAACCGATCGAATGGAAGCTCTTCCAAATTCAAATCGAAAGAAAAGCAATCTTTAATACCTGTATCACTAAAATCACAACACAAATCATCGTTAGATAATAAGTCAGAATAGTTGCAAGAGACTTTGTGCATTGATTTAGCTTCCCAGGCACCAAGTTCCGCAATTCTTTCTTCGTATAACTGGTCAAAGAATGAGCAAAACTCTTTTACTTCCAAGGTTTGTGGACGAAAATGAAAGGGATTTTATGAAGCTTTAGACTGAGAATTCCTTTGATGCTCCACAGGTGCTGCAAAATTCATTCCAACATCATGTTCATGTGAGCGGTCCATTAGCTTTGCCATATTAAGTCTTCTAAAGACTCCTGAAACTTCATAGCCTTCCATCTTTTTTATTTTATTTTTTTCTTTATGAATTTCCTGAAAAACATGAAAGACATAAATTAAATAAACTTAAAATAAATGAAATAAAAAATTAGACTGAAATCTCGTCTTAATGCTAGTTGTACAGCTATTGCTCCCCGACAACGGCGCCGGAGAACTTGATGGGGATTTAGTTTTTGCCGAAAAATATTCCTGCAAGTGCACAGGCTCTTGTAGTAGTACTTAGGGATCGAATCCACAGGGAGGCAAAGTGTACACCGCAGCAAAATCGATTCAACTTGAGCTAAGCAACAAAATAAGTTTTTTTTTATCGATCGAACGGTTTTAGTCAATCGATCAATTGGAAATGTTTTGGTTTATGAAATGCAAAATGAAATAAGAGAAAACGATAAAGAAACTATTGTTGCAATTGTCGGGTTTCAGAGAATTCTCTAGGGTTCATTGATTAAACTATTCAGGCTTTATAGGCAGATAAAAATCCGATTAAGTATTCAAGCCAGTCGTAAATTAATCTTCCTATTTTCATAGTAGTGATTAAACATGTCTAATATCCTAACTCACACAATAGTCAAAAAGTGTAAACTAGGAAAGCAAGCCGCAGAAGTTGTTTACCTATCATTCAATACTAGTTCTTATCAATATCATCATATTGTCAAACTGAAGAGATCAATATATAACAAATCACCTAGGGTGTCAAACCTAAGCAATCATGTGTTAAGTATAAATCCTACCTGTCTGTCAAGCCATGAAAAACCCCTTTGAAAACTTATATTCCCAACAAAAGATCTACTCAAGTATAACAGCAAAAACCATAGAAAAAACCATAGAAATTGACATCATAAATAAATAGAAAAGGGTTTAGAAAACTTCTCCAAATCAGTATACAAGGAGTATACAATATTCTCCCTTACAACAACAACAAGATGAAATTACAAAAGGATTTAAGAAGGAAATGGAACCAAAGTGCTCTCTCTAGAGAGTTTTGGTGAAAGAGAGACACACCCTTCTATGAGATGAGAAGTCTCTTTATATAGAGAGTGAGGCACGACCAAGGGCTTCAGTAAAGTGATAAGATAAGATCAGCTGAAGAGATTCACAATATTTGATATTATCTTCTTCATTCGATCGAATAAAAATGATATTTGATCGATGGTTATCCAAAAATATATTTTGGTAACCAGTGAATATCTCCTGACACGTCTTGAAGCATTTAATGGATCATTGGGCCTTGACTCACTCGTGGGATTCAATTCATGGGCTTCAAGAGACTTTTTGGGCCTTGATCGATCGATCCAATATGGAAATCGATCAATCGTTTTTCCTTCGTGTTCTTCGACTGCTTCACATCGAGACCGCACAATCTGTCTTCCGTAGAATCAGCATAACTCAATATCTAACGTTGGAATTTCTTCATTCCACTTGCATTGGAAAGCTGACTTCTTCATCTAGCTTGTGTCAAAATCTCATAGCAATCTATGTTGGGGAGGTCTTCATCTAAGACCAAACTTCTGGAGCGTGGAACTGATCCTCTTCACCAGTCTTCAGTATTAAGAGAATAACTTCTTGGTCTTTGGGACGAATGACTTGACTCCAAGCCCATGTGATAGCTAACTTACGTGGCTTGATTGTCTTCAGTTCTCACTTCAATCCAAAATGC
Organism: Aurinia saxatilis; assembly: GCA_900406295.1. Lineage (NCBI taxonomy): Eukaryota > Viridiplantae > Streptophyta > Magnoliopsida > Brassicales > Brassicaceae > Aurinia > Aurinia saxatilis. The sequence goes on from OVAP01002616.1 coordinate 10,216, forward strand.
ACAACAGGTTCATCTGGGCCCGAACATCTGGTGTTGAATTGCTGAACTTGGAAATAATGCCCATTTATGACCCAAAAAGCCTTATTTCCACATAAACACTTTGAAAACATAAAATAGTGAAAAACATCACTTTAATCTTGAAATACTTTAGTTTCGTCATAAAAACTACTTCAAATATATGGTAAAAAGCGATAAATCATCACCCCTGTCAGAATGCTTCTTAATCCCGATGGCCAAATTATGACAAGCTTGATTCAGGATTTACCTAGGATATGGGGGATGACAAATAGAGTTCGTGAGGTGGTTTACCCAAAGACAGGTTCCAATTCATATTCAAGTATGAAGAGGACTTACTTGAGATATTGAACAAAAAAAGGCACACATTTAATGATATGTCCATATTGCTAAAACGTTGATCAGATCTGCTTCTCGAGACTTTCCTGCAATACATGATAGTGTGGATTCAAATTTGCAATATCCATGTGAATTATCATACACCAAAAGCGATTAAATTTGTTGGTTGTGTGATTGGTCATGTAACTAAGGTGGATATGGACACATCAAAATCTCAGCTACATGAGCATTTTCATGCCAAAGAACTCTTTGATGTGTCAAAGCCAACCATAAGGGAAAGGACAGTTCGGTTTCCCTGTGGAGTGATTGTTAATATCTTCTTTGATTTTGAAGATGTCAGGAAACGTTGTTTCAATTGTCAAATACTAACACATGAGAATTTCAAGTGTTCGTTTCCCAAACAGAGCAAGGTGGTGGATGCAATCAATACGGAAAGGAGTATTGTGACTGGCAATGTGAGGGAAGATAAAACACGGATGGTTGATCCACTGGAGGGGGTTCTGAGTCATGATCAGACGTCTAGTCCTAAATCTGGTAGACCGTAGATTCTTCCAAGTGTTTTGCAGGATATGAGGAAGTTTCTACTTACTGATGATGAAGAGGAGGCAGTATAGATGTAACAAATGGGGGTGGAGTCTAGTTCGCTGGATTTGTAGCATGGAAGACAATGTGAGATGGATGTTACTTTGGAGCTTGAAACTGGATCTAAGAGAGTAACATCTAGAGATTGGGTATGATGGAAACCCTTGTGTTCATAGTACCATTATTACATTAGCCTTACAAGCAGCATTTAAGGATAATGTAATAACTCGACAAGCAGAGTTGGTCTCTAAGAAGATGCGGTGTGATGGAATAGCAGAGATGAGTAGCTTGGATTCATATGAGAATATAGCTAAGGAACAAATGCTTGTGAGGCTTTGATGGGATTTAGTTTTCACCTAAAATAGGTCCTGCAAGCGCACATGTCTTGTAGTAGTACTTAAGGATCGTATCCACAGGGAGCAAAGTGTATGCAGTAGCACGTTCAAGTTCACTCGAGATAAGCAGCAAATATAAAATGTTTTTGGTTTTGTTCGATCGACAGTATGAACTGATCGATCGATGATGCGCCCTTCGGTCGATTGCAGAGTCTGCATTCAATCGATTGGTGCCTGCAAAATGCTAAAATGAAATAAAAACGTAAGAAAATTCAGATAGTAAAAGCGTTAGGAAATCAGGCATTGCATCAGAGGGTCACGGTTTGAATTATCCAAGGTAGTGGCTTGTGTAAATATCCTAGTTAAAACTATATAGTTGAAATCACTATTAACTGACTACCCTTATGGTAAGGCTTAGCCAGTCTAGTACAATTGATATCCGAGTTAACTATAACATATATCTTTTAAGAAAGAGAACCTATGGGTTGATCAACCAATCAATCTAGGCATTAAGTTCAGGAAATCAAATTCTACTAAACTATAAAATAGTAAAGGTTTCACTATCAAGTTCTGCATATCTTACTCTAAGTGGTGTATTAGTAGCTGGTTTATCCTATGATTGAATTAAGATCTGATATGAAAGTAAGCTTATTAACTAGTCATTAAACAACCATATTGCTTATCTATCTAACCATGATTCCTCATAGCAAAACCCTATTCTTAACTAGAAAACTACTCAATCATACTAAAGATGAACATATGACAATAAAATTGCTATCATCTAAATCAAGAGAGTTCAAAATAGCTTCTCTGGAGTGCAGAGATTACAAACTTCGTCCTTGAAAGCAATGATCGAAGTAGAATAAAAGAGGAGAACAATGAAAAGAAACTATAAACTTTTTAGCATGGATGCCTAAAAACTTTGTGAAGTGATATGTTGTTTCTGTCTAGCTTCAGTCGTCTGTATTTATAAGGGAGAGGGTCGAGCAGTTGGCCAAGATAAGTCAGGAAGAAGATTTGGATAGGAATCCAAATATTTGTGTTTATCCTGCTCCGGTCGATCGATCAATAATATTATATTTGATCGACCATTATCTGAAACGCGTCTTCTGGATATTCAGTATCTTCTGTGATTATCTCCAACATATCCTGATATCTCCCCAAATGCAACGATCCTTATCTAAATTTGTTTTGGAAGCTTCCTTAGGTTATTGGGCTTTGATCGATCGGTGGGCCTCTCCTCCGATCGATTGGGCGAGGCCCACCGATCGATTGGGCATTCATCTTCATTGATTTGGGCTTAACTTCTTACTCCTGAGGGCAAATGACTTGATTCCAAGCCCATGTGATAGCTAACTCACGTGGCTTGATTATCTTAACCCCTCAATTCAATCCAAAATAAACATATTCTTCATATGGGTCTGGACTTCTGATGTTGTTATGTTGGACTTGATAGAAAATGCCCATTTATGACTTAAAATGCATTATTTCCACAAAAACACTTTGCAAACAGAGAAATTTAAAATTCAGTGGTTTATGTTCCAAATCAATAGTTTCTTCATGAAAAGCACCAAAAATCTATATCGAAAAGCGGTAACGTATCAAATCCCCTAGACTTAGATTTGTTCGTCCTCGAACAAAACATATGTCAAGAAAGGAAAATAAGTTTGAAAAGTTAGGAACTCGCTTACTTGTACCACAACTTAGAGGCTGCAACTTCGTGATGGTCATCTCGACAATCCTGCCCAAACCTCTCGTCTCATACTCCCACCACAACTCTCCCAACTGGTCCAACAAAATGTTAACATGCAAATACCTTAACTGAACCAAAATCTGACACTCTACATTCATTAATTATTGTGTGTGTGCTTCCTTACCGGAGAGTATCAGCTAGGTAAAACAGGCTAGGTTTGTAATGTGAGGAGGCTAATATTTAGAGGTGGGGCTAATGTGTTTAAGGGTTACAGTACTCAAGAGAAATGTGATATGTTTTTAAAAAAGCAAGAGAGATCGGATCGCTTGATTGCGCAGTTCCCCAATAACTCTCTTCTTAGCTCAGCTCGTTCCTCCCCCATACTTAGATTCTTTTAGGGAAATCTAAAGTCTTCTTCAAACATCCTCCCACTCCTTTAAATGTTTTCCACCTTTCTCCATATTTGATCCCTGATTTCCCTGGCCTTTTTGCTAAACAAGTATAGATCGTAAAGCTTTCACCATATACAGCATTTCACCTTAATTTTGATGAGGTTTTACCAGGAAAATAAGTCTTGAAACCTTCTCTCTTTGAATCTCCATGCGTATATTAAGATCGTAGCATGCTCTTTCGCCAGTCTTCACGAGTGATTGGAAAACTGCGTTGGACTCATCTCTTCGGCCGTTTTACACATACTGCATATAAGACAAGAAAAGAAAAGAGACTGCATGGGGCTTGAAAAGAGGTTAGGTTTATGGGTGTGGTACCAACTAAAAGTGAGTTGGCCATTCAGGATCAGCAAGAGAGTGGTAAAGTGGATAAGAAGTCCTTAATGTATTTAGTTTTCCTAGTCTAACACCTCTAGCAAGAAAGATTTATAGTCCGGTGTAGGTTCAAATAAGATATAGTAAAGAATCAGATTCATTAAAGTAAGTGCAAACCCGGATATGTTGGGGAAGCTTGTGTATGGAGTTTTTGAAACAGGTGCCTCGGGCAGTCTTGTAAAGATGGTCACTAGGCCACAAAATCCAGCTGTGAGTAAGGTCCTTATTCCAGACTTGGGTTGACTCAATAAAACACTTTTGACTCGATAATTTTTTTTAAATGGGTGCAAAAGTGCATCAAAAGAAACAAACGAGTTAGATAACGTGGAATACCCCCCCCCCAGACTTGAATAACATCATCCTCAATGTATACAAGCTGTGAGAGAACTATCGACCTCACCAAGGATACTCCGGTGATCAACAAGCAACCTCACACCGAAGACGATCGTTAGATAGAGTCGAGCCCACCTGCGAACACTCGACAACCAGAGCATACGGAACAGCCTGAAGATCAAGGCAAAGAAGTATTCGAAAAGTACTCCGATGACGATCAGCTCGGAGAACACAAAGAAGAAATCCTCCGACTCAGAGCATCCTCCGTAGAACAAAAGTAATCCTCCGACTCAGAGCGTCCCTCCGTAGAACAGAAGCTAGTATCTAAGAGGTGCGTTTGCAGATCCACAAGGCAATTAGCCGCACACCAGTAATCGACCGCGTTCTCGAAGAATCGCAGATGACTCCTTTCACTCGAAGGATCACAGAAGCACGCATCCCCGATCCCAGAAAAATCAGGATCCCATTCTACGACGGGACGACCAATCCAAGAGAGCTCCTAACATCCTTCTGAATCTCCATGAACAGGGCCAAGTTCCCAAGGGGATACAAAGACGCTGGCCTCTGTCTTCTCTTCGTCGAGAATCTCAAAGAACCAGCTCTGCAATTGTTCTCTCGGCTGCCGAGGAATTTCATCGACAGTTTCGGCGAACTCACCACAACCTTCATGAAGCATTACTCCATTTTCATGGGGCAGAAAAACCACGATTGCTGATTTGTGGTCGATTACTCAGGGTCCGATGGAATCCCTCCGATCATACATCACGAAATTCAAAACTTTTATCTCGCAGGTCGAAGGCATGAGCGACCAGGCAGCACTTCGTGCACTCAAGCAAGGCTTGTGGTATGAATCGGAATTCAGGAGGGACCTGGCTCATCACACTCCGTCAAACATTTTAGATGCCTTGCATCTCGCCAACTCCTACATCGTGAACAAGGAAGATATGCAGATCCTCCAAGCCAAGGACGCACCAGCTCGCGTTCCGCGATCCGCTCCGCCATCCACAATCCAACAGAACACGAGAAGGCCTCCTTCAGCATCCAATTACATCCATCACGAAGGACCCGGCTCGCACAACTACCTAATCGACAATGGAGAAAGCAATACTCAAGGAGCTGCAAGGAATGCTGGACGTGGCGGTAGTCGAGGCTCTGGATGTGGACATGGACGTTGGGAAGGATTGACAAGCGGTCGTACGACGAGAACGCATACTGTGAGCTTCATCAAACCAAAGGTCATTCAACGCAAAACTGCAAGATTTTGGGGGCGGAACTCACCAGGAAACTTCTCGCAGGTCATCTCAAAAATACAGTCCACCTTAGAGACTTTGTCCGTGATGCAGGTGAAGAATTTCCGAAGGAGCAACCTCAAACGGACGAGCACAACAAGCGAAACAGGACAGACAACGAGGACCATAACGATGGTTCGCGCCAGAGAATCAACATGATCATGGGCGGCTCGCAATACTGTCTCAACACTGTCTCGTCCATCAAAGCCTTCCAACAGAAAGCAGTCGCAGCATCCTTCCAGACTTACAAACCCAGACACCCATAGTGCACCATATCCTTCACGGAGAAGGATGCTAAAGGAATCGATCAACCACACAACGATCCTCTCGTCATCAAGCTCGTGGTCAATGACTTCGACACTGCTAGGATCCTGATCGGTACAGGAAGCTCCGTAGATGTCATCTTCCGCGACACCTTGCGTCAAATGAAAGTCAACCCTACGGACATCACCATAGCTCCTCAACCACTCATCGGATTTTCTGGAGAGACTTCAATGACTATCGGCATAGTCATTTACCAGTCCAAGCCGGAGGAGTTACAAAGATAGTCAAGTTTTCGGTGGCCGATCATCCAGCAATCTACAACGCATTCCTCAGAACACCTTGGCTTTGCTCACTGTGTGCAGTCCCATCGACCTACCATCTATATGTGAGGTTTCCAACACCATCCGGAGTCAAAACCATATGGAGAAGTCAAAGGGAATTGCGCATTTGCCTGCTCGAAAAACACCAACGACGCACAACCGAATCGGAACAACGACGAAGATGAAAAACCAGCTAAGAAGCATGGGATGAAGGACCTACCCGACACATCTGAAGCTCCAGGCACCGACATCCAACCTCGGTGTAACGCTTAGGCCAACCTAAGCAATGACAATGAACTACGAGTCGACTTGATCCCATTCGAGGGTACGTAGGCAACTCATCCTTTTGATGAGTTCAGTTGACCCCTCCGATAAAAAAGGGGGCGGGGGGGAGTCGGAGAGTATATTCGTACACTCATGTTCATGGCTGGCGAAAAATTTTCCGCAAGCAATCATTTCAACGGATTACATCAACCCACTCATCACCAATTCATGTACTAAGGAACAATCCATGCCTTACTTACTTCGAGTTTTTATACTTAGTTAGGATATAGCTCGAAAGTTTATGTCCAGAACAACTTTATGCGACCCTAAGCCATGTATGGGTCGTGGAAACACCATGCTAACATCATTTTGTGACCCAAGATCACATCCGGGTCGCTGAACACAAGCCAAGGCTCATCCCACGACCCCATATCGATTCTGGGTCGCGAAAACAGAAACTAAGACACATTGGGCGACCCAGAATCATCTCTGGGTTGAGGAACACACTCTCACTCTCATCATGCGACTTAATGCAACTCCTGGCTCACAGAAACAACATCAAGACTTCATTATGCGACCCGAGAGCATGTCTGGGTCGCGGAATGATATATCGTGTATTTTATGGTTTTTAGCCACGATATAAAGTGTTTTATCGAGTCTTTTAGGTGTTTTTCTAGTCTTTACTAGTATTTACATATTAAAAACACATATTTGGTAATATTGGAGCATTCTAGAGTGTTTTGGAGCTTTTGGAGGCAAACTAGCAAATAATGATGTAGAACTAGTCAGAAGGGCTTCAAAGATCATATCAGATGGTGGTCTTCCTGATAGAACTTTGATCTCATATTTTGACACAAGATAGGAAATTGAGTTAGCTTCACTTTGGTGGTGGTTTCAACTCATTTTGATTCACGGTTGAAGAGATATGATGGTTTTAGTGAAGACATGTCGTGCTGGCGAGCAAACATAGTAGGCCGAGACCCACTTCAAAAACAGCAAAGGAAACTTTCCTTTTATTGCACAAACTGCCCTAGAAGTTATGGAAAGCTCACAGAAGACCCAAAACGTGTTTTGGCTGTATAAAAACTTGTTTTTAGGTTTAGTTTTCATATATCTTAAATTCTTTTGAGACTCAAGCAAGGGGATTGTTGCAGAGCTTTCAGGGAGAAGATTCTACTCAGAGAGAAGATTTCTAAACCCTCTTTATTTATTTTATTGGAATTCTCTTTTCATGCTTTCTTCTTTCATCATGTTGATTGTTTCAATTGATATGTGTGAGTAGTTTGCTTGGTTTGCTTGTTAGGCTTAGAGTAATTCTAGGGTTTATGATAGATTGATAGTTTAGGATAATTGTTAGAGGAATCATATGTATTTCTTCATCTAAAATTGTGTTTAATGTTTGTTCTAGTTTGATCACCTAGAACTTGATTATATGTTAATTAATTGATGCGACAGCGTAATTAATTGCTGGAATTATTTTAGATGAGCAAAATACTTATGTGCAAAAAAATTTGGTTAAGGGATTTTGTGAACTTATTGAAATTAGGATTAATGCTTGTTTTTATTCATAGAAATTTGCAAAGAAATTTGGGATTCTAGGATTTAAACATAGATAATCTTCGCAACGACAGTTGGTTGATTTTACATTAGTGATTCATGTTCTATGACAGTTCTTAATCATCCTCTAATTAATATATTATCTATGAATTTCAGATTTTCCAAAGAATTACCCAAGGCCTAGATTTTGTCCCATTGATTTAAACTCATTCTCTACAGCTTTAATTAATAGTTATTCGTTAGTCATATTTATTTAAATCTGCTTAGTGAAGTTTTAATACTTAAATTTATTGGCAACTGAAAGTCCATGTGGTTTCGATCCCTAAAATACTACAGTTAATTAAATGTGCTCTTGCAGTTAGCTCTTATGGTAAGTCACCATTTGTGGGACTCCGGCCATAACATAATCGACAGATCCAAGATGTACTTCGACAAGTAAAGGGAGTTCGAATAGATATTGATTGGGNTCGAATAGATATTGACTCGGGTTTGAGCTCAACCCTATCCCCTATCCCCTGCCGGTCTAGCTGGTACTCCCCAAACCTTATTAGTCGAGCTAGCTTCTCATTAGTCTTCCCATTCATTCCCAGTTGATCATCTTCTTCTTCCTAAGAATTTCACAAGCCAAGTTCACCTATACGAGAGAGGGAATCAAAACCAACAATCAACTTCCCACTTTTGACTCGATTCAGCTAGTTTATAAACAAAGGAGAAGGACAGAGGCTCACTTAACTCATCCTTTCTCTCTTTACTCCTATACCTGGACACATCTATATGAAAAGGCAGAATACTCGTTTGGACGAGGGCTCCCAAGTATATCAAGTTTTGGCGCTGTGGGGGTCAAATATCTCATACTAAGTATCCAAAGGTAAACAGTTAACAGAAATGACTAAGTCCCCATCT
>OVAP01002617.1:0-18933 GCA_900406295.1 Aurinia saxatilis
CAAATACTAAAAAATGGCCAACTATGAACTCTATGTCCGGTAAAACTAGAATAACTCAGTTTAACTATGCTTACGACGAAAACACTAAAATCTCTGCCTACTAAGACTAGTATAACTAGTATACTAGTTATATCCCTGGAGATTTAGTACTCCACCTACATTGATATTCTACTGAATACAATCTCTTCCAATCAATGCAATAGCCTACATCTACCATATACACATAACCAATTAAATCTGTATAGCAAAATACAATCAATTTCAATTGAAATCGCATAAAGTCCCCAAATCCACATTTCAACAAAATCTTAAACTTTGATGGAACAAAATCTTACACTTTAATCAATCTCACCTACAATAACTAACTTCATCTCTATATTAATCAATGTCTAGAACTAAATCAGCTACAACAAGCTCTATCTCAAACTCAATCTCAACTTCAATGTCGCGGAAGAGGAGGAGGAACCCACCCGATTTTGAGCTTCAAAATCAACTTAAATCTTCCAAAGATATTTCTCTGGGACCTTCAGTTGTTCGTACTCACACGGGGATGGGATGAAGAGAACAGAAACACGATTCGTACGACTGGGATTTTTGTGGTTTTGGTTTATGTGGACATAACCATACCGACCAAACCACTACACAAACCAAACCAAACCACCAAATCAAAATTTACAAATCAAGAGGAGGGTAAAAGAGGAGTGATACATTAGGGGAGTACCTTAGCAAAGGGAGGAGTAATTTCGAAAGCTTTTGAGCAAAGAAGAGGTTTTGAGCACTTCATCCACCTAACCCTTTGAACAGAACATGACCCTTACAGAGAATTTGGTTAGGGAGAATAGAACCTTAAGAGATGAGGACGAGCCCAAAAGAAATTATTGGGCCGACAAAATTCCATATATAACCAACAAAAACGACATCATATCCGTCACAAGTCACATACGCAAATGGAGGAGAACCCTAACCCTCGTCCTCACGATCGTCTCAGACAAAATGCAGCTAGGAACTTCCTTTAAAATCTTCTATTCACCAATGAGAGGATCAATCTACCTCACGTGATGTCGGTAAAGATCGATCCAACCTCACATAATGATTGGTTTGGTTACTACCATTCGGAACTCGAATGTTTTGATATACGTTTCCCTCTGCTTTGGATGGTCTGTACCTGCACATCGCTTGTGACCTTGAAACTCGAAGGTGAGAAGATTCTTGTTGATGTTCCTCCAAATGTTTGTCTCCCTTGCTTGAAAAACTTGAAACTTGAGGATGTGACATACTCAAATCAAGATGCAAATGGAGATAGAGTCAGATCAATACTTCTTTGCTTAATAGATCCTGTTAGTACTACCCGAAGTGAGTTCTCGCACCTTGTTGATGCACAGTTTGTAGTGACAGTAACTGGAGATGTACATGTACTTGAGGTTTTAAATTACTGCGTAGCTCTGGAGTCTAGTTCTTCCGCGTGTACAAGGTTTGTTTACCGGGGTCATTGAAGAAATATGAACAAGTTGATTCTTTGGGCGACGAAGCAATGCTTTTCAATCTAGGCATCACAGTGTTCTCTAGTGACATTGAGGGATTGAAGAAAAATTCCATCTACTTCAATGGTTCTTAAGAAAAGTACCCAACTGAGATTTGTCTCTTCAGTATGAAGACACAAGAGGGAGCCACTGCATAATACTTAACTTTCTAGATCTCGACGGTTCTTACCTAGTTTCATGCAGACATGATTTTGACAACATTGAGCACCATGGGTTAAGAGCTGTTTCAGAAGAGAGTTAGAAGAATAACTTTTTAACCATGAAATTTGATGCACTTCATGATGTAATGTGGAAGAGAAGCTTTTTCATAAAAGCATGTTTAGACGAGTGTGAATACGTTAACTCTAGATTAAGCCAACTAATGATTGAACAATATGATCAAAATGATACTCTTAATGTTTATATAACACATTCTTTTGTAGTTAGCCATGGCCCATGATAAACACACTACAGTTCATCTTATTAAGAAGCCATGAATGCTCTGTTGTTCTTGTGCCATTGTAACAAACTGTTTGTGATGGGACTCTGCACACTATAGAGTTTGGTTCTCAAACTCATCGATCATCTCAAGTGTTTTTCTTTGGATCATACGATGAGTAGGAAAAGAAAGATTGTGACCGTCTTTAAGCAAGCACCGAGCATTCTCAAAACTTATTTCACAAAATCTCTCTCTATCCGATCTCTATACATTACTTAACACAACTCAATAACAAGCACATGGCTATGTGATTCAGACTCTGCAGTCTAGGAGAGATGTTTTCCACGATAAAGTTTGTTTTCTTCGGTAACAAGAGACTTGCTCGCAAGGAACATACATACAACTCAATAATAAGAGTTTATACAATGAGACCATAAGATTAATCACAATTTTCATTAGAAAGCATGTTCCGCATTCAGTTAAAAGACCTTATTTGTCCTCACACAACAAAACAAAGCAAAACTATTCAGAATCGAATGGGCCAGCTCTTATCTTAATTCCTATTGTGGAACAGGATCAGTGAATGATATAAACTTCAAGCAACGAGATTTTTTGAAGAGAAAACTCAAAAAGTCTCTCTCTTCTGGTCTTATTGTGTACCCTGCAAACTCAAAAGTTTGGAGACTCCCCCGCAGACATTCAGGACAGAGCTCCGTTTGTTCTCCCAACTGACCCGTTTATACTCCTCAAACCATGGATCATTCTTAAGAGAGAGAAAGAGAGTCAAGATTACAACATACAATGCTTTTAGCCAAAAATCGTCCATGAAGCAACTTACATCAACGTAGAGACTGAGGACTCGCTGTAAGACCAATATTTATAAAATACTACAGAATTAATAGTTTAACCAAGTACACAACGTTAAGGAAATAGATAAGATCTAAGAATGGAGGCGAGATATGATCTATTTCCTTAACTCAAAGAATCTCCCGTAGTGTGACAGGTTTTTATAGATTCATGAGTTCCAGGATACAACCATAGGAAACCATATCCCAACACTGTATCATAGTTCTAACGAACATAGTAATCTACTATACTCTCGAAATACATAAAGAAGTACATTCAGAGGTAAGAGATTGCTAGAGAGAGTTTTGTTTGCTATGTGAAAGAGAATTTTCTCGATGTCTCTCCTTAAGGCATAGAGTGCATCTATTTATAGTGAGTAGAAAGTAATCTCAAGAGGTAAGAGTTTTGATAAGCTCAAAAGTCCAAAACGTTTTTGTCTTTAACACATCATTACTGAAGACTTTAACACACCACCATTTGTGCTCAAAAGTCCAAAACGTTTTTGTTTTTAACACATCATTAGTGCAGACTTTAACACACCACCATTAGTGTGCATTAGTATAAAATGAATTGTGGCATTATTTATGGGTAAAAAAGATAAGCCCATTCAGACATATATAGACCACGAGGCCCAAGAGCCCTAAGAGCCAAATTGAAAGCAAAAAGCAAAAAGCAACGAGCCACGAGCACACGTGCGTGCGTGCGTGCGTAGTTCTTCATTTCTCTTTTCTTACTTCACTAGACTAATACAACTATTAGTCACTATATAAACTACTTGGAATTTTTCAAACTTTAAATGTGGGACATTTTCCCACTTAAGCTTATAAGTTTAATGAATCATTTTCATTTATTTATGGGTTAAGACCTATTTCTTATTCACACCCATATTTTACTAAAGCCCAATTAACACTTTAATAAAATAATCTCCAACAATCCCCCACATGAATAGAAATGACTCTAAACATAGGGACCTACTATATAGACTCGAAAACAAGAAAAAAACTGGAATAGACTAGATAAAGACGTAAATAGACTAGACAGACTTTCGAGAGTATGCGAAAACAAAGTTGTATTTGGATGGTAGCATTTTTCAGCTTTGAACCAACCATTTTTTATATCTGTCGGGTCTACTCGCTTAGATGGTGAACTTGATGTCTTGAACCACCCGAACTTTGATGTAGACCGAGACAACAAACATCGCACAACGTTATTTTCTCATAGAATTATGTTCTCTATTGTGTTCATTGTGGCCGTGAACATGCCTGGTATTCATGAGTGAAGTTGGAGAGTATAGCCTCATGTTAACTCTCCTAGAAACGGCCCCATTTCACACTCACTAGGTGATTTTCAAATAATCTTCAGTTATGAAACAACATGGTTTATTCCATTATTGACAAAACTGTACAATCATTAAAAGCTACTGCTTAACCTCATCATTTACAACAATTTGAATTAACTTGATTTGGTTTTCCCGTTGAACTCACATCTTGGGATCTCCAGGCACATAAGTTGGGTTTTCATCAGAGCATCATCTTGATAGGCTTCAAACCCATACCGTTTGATGATCGTAAAACCTGATCTCGCTGAAAACTCTTGGTAAATAGATCCGCTAAGTTGTTAGCCGATTTAGTGTAATCAATCGCGATTACACCAGTGGAGATCAGTTTCCAAATATTTTTATGGCGTAATCTAATATGGCGTGACTTGCCATTGTATAGATTATTCAATGCCCGAGAGATAGCGGATTGACTATCACAATGCACGCGTAAAGCGGGCACTGGTTTTTCCCACATCGGAATGTCTTCCAGAAAGTTTTGAAGCCATTCTGCCTCTTCCGCTGCTTTGTCTAAAGCGATGAACTCAGACTTCATGGTGGATCGGGCTAGGAGGGTTTGTTTCGAAGACTTCCATGATACTGATGCACCAGCAAGAGTAAAAACATAGCCACTTGTAGATCTGGAGTTTCGAGAATCTGAAATCCAGTTGGCATCACTATATCCTTCCAACACGGCGGGCTCTTGACCATAGTGCAGACCATAACTCTTAGTATATCGAAGATAATTTAGTACTCTAGTTATGGCTTTCCAATGAGTATGACCAGGATTACTCGTGTAGCGACTTAAGACATTCACAGAATGTGCTAAATCGGGTCTCGTACAATTGGTCAAGTACATGAGACTTCCAATCACCCTTGCATACTCTACTTGTGACACGGCTGCACCCGAGTTTTTTCTCAAAGGAAGTTGGGGATCTACCAGAGTCTTGGCAGTCCTGTTAGAGTAGTTCTTAAACCGCTCGAGGATCTTCTCCGCATAGTGTTCTTGAGACAAGATTATTCCACCAGAATGCCTTGTAATCTCAATCCCAAGAATGACATCTGCTAACCCAATATCTTTCATGTCAAACTGCCCACTAAGCATATCTTTAGTTTCTTGAATGATATTTGTGTTGCTTCCCATGATGAGCATGTCATCGACATATAAACACAACAAAACATATCCATGATGAGTGGTCTTGATGTATATGCATTTATCAGAATCATTAATCCGGAAGCCATTCGTCATCATGACACTGTCAAACTTTTCATGCCATTGCTTCGGAGCTTGCTTAAGGCCATACAACGACTTGACAAGTCTACAGACCTTCTTCTCTTGTCTGGGAGCCACATAACCTCCAGGTTGATTCATAGAGATTTCTTCCTCTAAGTCTCCATTTAAAAAAGCAGTTTTCACATCTATATGATGAATTTCGAGATCTCTGAGAGCGGCAATACCAATCAGCATACGAATCGAAACTATTCTCGTAACAGGATAATATGTACCAAAGTAGTCCAGTCATTCCTTTTGACGAAAACCTTGTACCACAAGTCTGGCCTTGTACTTGTCAATTGATCCATCAATTTTCAGCTTCTTCGTAAAGATCCATCTGCATCCAAGAGCTTTACACCCGTATGGTAAATCTGTCAGTTCTCATGCATGATTATGCATAATGGATTCGATTTCACCATTCGCAGCCTCCTTTTATGAAGGTGCATCAGGTATGGACATAACATCTGCGAAAGTTCTTGGCGCATCCTGAGCGAGAAATGCCATGATGAAATCACGACCGAAAGTCTTTTTCTTACGAGCTCTCTTGCTACGTCGAGGTTCAACATCTTCATTTTGCTTGAACTACTCGCTTCAGTGCTACCATCTCGTTCCTCACGAGTGCGTTTCAGATTAGCTTTATCCTTACATGGAAATACATTTTTGAAGAATGAAGCATTCCTCGATTCAATGATCGTATTCGCGTGAATATCTGAAATATCCGACTTATATACAAGAAACCGATAAGCACTACTGTTCTTTGCATAGCCAATGAAAAGGCAATCTACTATCTTTGGTCCAATGGTGACATTTTTTGGAGGTGGAACTGCCACTTTTGCCAAGCACCCCCACACTTTCTTATAATTGTGTGAAGGCACACGTCCTTTCCAAAGTTCATATGGAGTCATTCCAGTAACTTTGTGAGGTATCTTGTTCAAGATATAATTAGAGGTAAGCAACGCGTCCCCCCACAGGTTTTGGGCTAACCCAGACTCCTGGAACATGGCATTCATCATTTCCTTGAGAGTCTGGTTCTTCCGTTCTGCAATTCCATTAGATTCACGTGAGTAAGGAGCAGTGGTTTGGTGAATGATGTCATTCTCTCTGCAGAATGCATCAAACGGTTCACTATATTCACCGCCTCTGTCGATGCGAATCATCTTGATACTCTTCTCAAGTTGATTCTCGACTTCCAACTTGTACTCTTTAAACTTTTCCAAAGCTTCATCTTTACTACGAAGTAGATATACATAACAGTATCTGGTACAATCGTCTATGAAAGTCACGAAGCACTTTTTGCCTCCTCTTGTTTAGATAAATTTCAAATTACATAAATCCGTGTGAATTAAAATCAGAGNTCATTTTCTTTGCTTATCTTGAATTTGGGAATCATATTCATGTTCATCAATCTACTCATAGAGTTGAAGTTAACATGACCTAAACGTTCATGCCAAATATTAAAAGACTCCACAACATAAACAACAAATTTCTTCTTATTCATCTTAGCATTCTTCGAGGTGGAAGCCTCGGTTACAACATTAAGATGGTTGTGATTTTCAGGGTGACCTAAACTCGGAGAATTAAGATCCTTTTTTAGAATTGGTATCAAACAAGGAGGATGCTCCATGATATCTTATACGATGGGCTTTGAGAGTGAGGTTCTTATGGTCACAAATATTTGAATCATCTTCTTAGATTCTCAATTTCTTCATGATGTCTTCTTTGTATGTTTTGTTTTTAAGGTTCTACTGGGTGATGCTTTGTTTCATCAGATAGAATATATGAGAGCTACTGTAAGTTCAATATGATGAAGGCGAGGTAAGTTAGTGTGTTATTTCTTCAACTTTTTAAATTACTTCATCATCTTAAGACTATCACATATTTCGACAAATATTTAATACCATAATATACCGTAGTTCCTAAAATGTGTCAGAGATAGAAAATTAAAAATTTATGTTAATTTATTCTTAAATAATGATTCATGATGTTTGATCAGCCCGAAAATGTTGTCATCAAGACAAAACCGGTGAAAATCTGTACATTCAGTATTTTTTTTGTCATACGAAAGCATTACTAATATAAATGAAAAAACGTAAGTTATCAAAATAATGTAATCAAAAGTTGTCGCATTCAATTTGATTAGATATTTGGTAATCAAGATCCCTAAAATTTATGGTAATCAAGATCCCTAAGATTGCATTCAATAATTTTGATTTGCTTGCTAATTAAGTATTAAAATTAGATTACAAACATAAATGAGAGATTTTAATCGATTTGAGAATGATGTTAAACCCATTTTAAAATTTTGGTTAGCACTAAATTATAGAATTAGATTACGAATATAAATGATAATCGAGTTAAATTAGCAAAATTAATGAGATTAAAAGTTTTTGCATTCATTTTGATTATAAATTAGGAAATTACATAATAATGCATTCAATACTTTTGATTTTGGTTGTTAATAAGTTATTAAGATTAATCTACAAACATAAATGAGAGAATTTAAAATTAATAAAAATGATGTGATTAATTTAAGTCGCATTCCATTTAATTAAAAATTATATCATCTAAAGATCGGACATATAAATGACTGCTGTAATTACCTATATTTAAGAAATATAATTATCAATATTTTTTGTATATGATTACTTTATATTCCATTATATGTTACGACTAATTAATGTAAGATATGTCATTACATCAAACTATATAAATATCCAAGGAGGGTTATTGGGAGTAGGATTTTAGAAGAGTTGGTTGATTTATAAAAATCTTGAAATTTGTTAAGTTTATAGAGATTTTAAAAAGGTTTGTAGAGACTTTTGTGTATTTCATAAATATATCAAATAGTTGTATTTTTAAGGATTTTTTAAATCTTATGTATATTGTTAAGATTTCTAAAGTTGTGTTTAAAGACTAAAATTGTTAAGAATACATATCCCAATAAGAATAGATTTTATGGGAATCATAGAATCATTAAAATAAAAATTTTACCAGTAACCAAAGATTTTGAATGGAATCTTAAAATCATCAAACCAATAATGATGGATTCATAAAGATTGGTAAAATTCATAAACTAATAACCATGGACTTTAATAATTCTAAAAATCCTTAAGAGTTCATGTCCCAATAACCCCTCCCCTAAGACTACGCAGTATAATTCTAAGCACACAACAGAAAGTCAAATTGAATCTTCTTATTTATTGTCAAAACATGTCTATTGTGAAGTCATCACGTTCTTTGATGCTGATGGTACAACACAGAGATAAAATGCTTATGTCATGGTCATGTGGAAGTCATTCCGATCTGGTAGTCCGACTACCTTTGGAATGGTGATGGTCGATGCAAATGTATTATTTATGATTAGATTAATAATTCAGTCATTCATTATGTAATATATAATGTTATATTTAATAATTTAGTCATTCATTTGAGTAATATCTTAGCGAAAAAATGATAATATATGTTTTTCTCTCAATTTAATAGGGGATCCGACTTCGTGCATCAATGGAAGACGAAATGATGGGTAGAGGAAAGAGTACTACGTTCAAAGAAAGAGATTAAATCAGTGTCAATGCCTTTACGATGAAAAAAAAAACACACATGAGAATATAGAGTGTCTGTAATGAAGATCATCATGCATCGTAGTACTATGGTGAAGCCGATCTATAAATTCGAGGCCATTATACCCGAAAATTATGACAATCAAGGAGAAAGATGGTCTTGATAGAAACTACTTGGTTGGTAAGTCGTCAAGCTCAACTAGCTCCGAACTCACGCCTGGTGCACACGGCTCAGTCACCAAGAGGATTAAAAAGGATTGAATCCTTAAATCAGTTCAGAAGACTTGAGAAACAAACTTCATCAGCTATCCACAATTTCAATAACTCTTTTTATAATACTCTATTGCTATTTGTTGGTCCACTATCGCACTCTATATCTTTTGAGTTATCAGTTTATATTTTACTCTTCATTGACTCATTAATTTTCTTTTGAGCTACTTATATTATGCATGTAATGTTTTTTTGGGTTTAGTGCAAAAAAAACCATGAACTCGAAAATTCTTGCAAAATAACCCATGACCTTATTATTGTGCAAGTACATATGAACTCCGAATAACCCCACAATATAGCCCCTCTCTGTATCGGTGACGTGTATGTGCAATCAGCGTGCCGTTTTTCAGTTTTTGTAACAAAAATTGATTTTTGTAACCCGCGGGATTTGAACCATGGACATAGAGGCTCTTATCGGGGTGGGTGACCATTGGGCCACAAGAACATTCAATGTATACACGTTTGGACTTTATTTTATACGAAGTTCAACTCGATAAAAGAAACAAAAAACACAAGAACATTCTGGTTGAGTAAGGATAATTTGTCCGGTCGCACTCCAGACGAGTTATGGGGTTTGCCTCACCAGTCGTTGGGAAGAATCTATCCAATTTACGGAACTCGACGAAATGGTTTTCAGGTTCGATCCCCAACGAAATCGGATTGCCTAACGGATTGAGATTTCTACAATAGGGGAATAGTTTTACGAGTGAGATTCCTGCAAGTTTGATAAAATTGAAGCAGAGTATGCTTGATTTTAGTACGAATCAACTCTCCGGTGTGATTCAGCGATCAATTTCGTCCAACTGGAGATCCTTCCACAAGCTTCATTTCAGAGAGCACGAGATCATCTTTCTCATCCCTAAAAGAATTGCATAAGCGAAAAATTAGGGTTCAATTGGGGATTTCTGGGTTTGGTTTTATTTATAAAAATTCAAGAATACTAACTCATTATAAGAATAAATGTTTGTGATATAAACAATGAATGATCGTGTGGCCTAATGGCTACACACCTTAGTGTATTGTCCCTTTGGACTGTACTTACATTTTTTTTTCTTTATTTTCGGAAGTATATAATTGTAAGATGAGAATCACTATATTATCGCTTCAGTTTGTTAATTTGTTTAATACCAACATAATATGAACATTTTAAGTACATAATCAAGATCAGTTTTTGTTCAAAGGTATATGAATAAGATTTGACTTAATTATTAAAATGTTTTCTGGATGAACACTTCAAACTAGTAATCAATTACACAATAATAACAAAGGTTGTCGCATTTGTTTGTGATGGGACTCTGCGCATTATAGAATTCGGTTCTCAAACCCATCCATCAAAAAAAAAAAAAATTCTGGGTCATACCGATGAATGAAAAGATTGTGGCAGTCATTCTCAAAACTAATTTCATCAAATCTTTCTCTTTATCCGATCTATATATATAACCATGTTGTTAGTCTACAATACTATATGATTAAGACTCTGTAGTCTTTTTTTTTTTTTTTGGTCTTGAGATTAAGACTCTGTAGTCTAGGAGAGATGCTTTCCACGACAGAGTTTGATTGTTCGATAACAAGAGACTTGGTCGCAAGGAACATACATACAAATCAATAATCACATGATGAGAACTGAGAAGGGACAAGTTTCATTCGAAAGCAAGTTCAACATTCAGTTAAAGACCTCTTTGTCCTTGCACAACAAAACAAATTCAGACTATTAAGACCTATTTGAATGATATAGACTTCAAACAACGTGCGTTTTTGAAGAAAAACTAAAAAAATCTCTCTTCTTCTATTCCTGTGTATCCTGCAAACTCGAAAGTTTCCAGACTCCTCTGCAGACATTCGAGAACAGGAACAGAGCTCCATTCGTTCTTCCAGTTAACCCCATAATCCGCATACCATGGATCACTCTTAAGATAGAGAAAGAGAGTTAAGATTACAGCACACAGTGCTTTTAGACGGAAATCATCAATGAAGCAACTTACATCAACGTAGAGATAGAGGACTCGCAAGTTTGGAGAACGTTCGAGGAAACAGACTACTAGCATTGCCCAATCATCTTCACATATACATACCTTCAGGTTTTCATGCTGACTGAAGACAATATCAGCGCAGTCTTCAGGCTGCTCATGTGAATAATAAAAAAACAAGTTTTAAAAATTGAATAAAAGCCAGATCTTTAAACAAATTATTACCCCTTCATAATTGTACTGATCAAGTCGTTTGACATTTGTTATTGGTTCGAGAAGCTTCTCAATCTCGTATGTAACACTGAAATCTGCCTCTTCCAGCTCTGGCATATGCTCGATCAAAGAGGGGAAAGTCTCTCTTACATCATCAACTCTAAAATACTTCAAACAAGGTGTGTAACTATCACATACCCATCAGACTCTTTTACATCATTTATCTTAAGGGATAACCTCTGCCAGGACGGGACCCTAATTACGATCTCATTCATATTGTCCTTGTCACTTAGTCGCTCAATAATCAGATCTTCAAGAGCAGGGCACTGAGATAGAAGCAGTTGAAGAGAATCTTGATTTGAGTATGTCACACGCTCAAGTTGCAAGTTTTTCAAGCAAGGGAGACAAACCTTTGGAGGAACATCAACAAGAATCTTCTCACCTTCGAGTTTCAAGGTCACAAGCGATGTGCAGGTATACAAGCTTCTTGGAAAATAATATATTAGGCTCATCTTCGAAATTATAATGATAACCATAGACCATACTTAGATTATGCAAGCAGCATTCAACTGCGATTCCAACCCACAGTTTAAATGTTCCAGACGTAAATTTGAGGAACAAGCTTTCGATAATGGGAGCTCGTAACGGCAGATTCTTGACAATAAAATCCCCAAGACCAGGCTTCGAACAATCACTCTCAAGTTTAGGCACACACATCCAGGTACGCTCCCATCGTTTAGACAAAATGCTAGTGGAGACAGCAACTTTTGTCGGAACAGACGTTAGTATCTTCACCAGCAGTTCATCAGGCAGGCTACTGATCCTGTCCATATCTTTTTGACAAATCCAAAGATTCTGTTACCCTCAGACAAAAACTTGGATTTATTTTTTCGGATCCTGAAAAGACAAAACACGAAGAGCACCGTAAGACTGCAAGGATTTGTAACAAGTCAACCAGTTGAATTTCAAACCAAAAAAAAAAAAAAAAAAAAAAAAAANAAAACGAACTCTTAGGTGATGAACCTTTTCCTCTGTAGCTCAGTTTCTATTCAAGTTTGTATATATATATGAAAACAGAAGATAAACCCAAACGTCGTTTTATTAATTTGGACAAAGTTAGTTGAATGTTTTAATTTCCTAGACGTCTCATTAACTTCCAAGTTCAAAAGCAGAGGGATTACACTGACTTAGTTTTATGTTATTTCCTACCCACTCATTTATTTCGTTTTCTCCCAGGCGTTCTATAATACCTTAATATTCAATGTGAATGAAATCAAGACCTCTCCGTTATATTCTAACTAAATTTTGATAGAATACATGAACCGTTACAACAATTTGATAGAAAATAAGAACCGTTATAATAATTTGATAAGAGTTTGTGAGATTTGTAATCTCAGATGGATAGCAACAATATGCTGTATATATTGAGAGATAATACAAGACACTCCTTACGGATAATTATACAAACTTTCATGGTATCAGAGCCACTTAATCGATAGTCTTATCTCCAGTCATCTCGTCTTTTCTTCTCTATCTACTTCTTCTTCCTTTCTCCTCTCATCTTTTTTTCTCACCTCTTCTCTTCTCACATGGCCGCTGCACCAGCTGCTCTCGAGCGCGCATATGGCGTTACCAACATTCGGTCACACATTCCGATTGTTTTGGATCTTGAAGAACACAACTATGATGCCTGGAGAGATCTTTTCCTTACCCACTGCCTCAGTTTCTATGTCTTAAGACATCTTGATGGAACCTTGCTTCCAACAGGTGCTGAGGACCTCGCATGGAGGAAACGCGATGGGATCGTCAAGCTCTGGCTCTACGGCACACTCGCATCCAACCTGTTTCGCGGTGCCTTTCAAACTGATTCCACAGCCCGTCAGATATGGCAAAGAATCGAGAATCAGTTTCGTAACAACAAAGAAGCTCGTGCCATCCAATTGGATAATGAGCTCCGCACCAAGGAGATTGGTGACATGAAGATCACTGAATACTGCCAAGAGATGAAAATCATTGCCGACAAACTAAGCAATGTTGAAGCCCCTGTTGCTGATCGCACCCTTGTGTTGTACCTGCTAAATGGCTTGAATGTTAAGTACGACAACATCACCAACGTCATTAAGCATCGTCAGCCGGTTCCTTCCTTCGATGACGCTCGCTCCATTCTACTTGATGAGGAAACTCGCCTCAAGAGAATGATCAAACCAAATCCCACACACCTTGATCATTCATCTAGCGCAACGGCATTCGCGGTCTCCACCCCACGTACAGTTTCCGGCGACATGCCAAAACCGTATTATCAACAGCGGCACCAAAACAGAGGTCGGGGTCGGTTCAACAATAGAACTCGCGGGCGAGGACGACACTATCATCAACAACGACCACATCATCCGAACTGGCAGGCACCTTACTGGCCGGGGTCATTTCCGCCTTGGCAACAACAACACTATCCTCAATTGGGGTCCTCTGCAACAGCCTCAACAGGGTAACGACATCCTCAGACCCCCATTCCCGAACACGAACAACAACTCCCAGAACACCGGCTATGCTAACAGATATGACGCCACTGCAGACTTAGCTCAAGCCTTCAATACTATGACCCTGCAAGACCCCACGGACAACCAGTGGTACATGGATACCGGTGCCACCTCACACCTCACATCCACACCAGGTACATCGTTTAATTCTGTTTTTAATGATAGCCTTGGAAAAACAGTCATTGTCGGCAATGGAAATCGCACTCCAATTACATCGTCTGGTTCAATAACTCTTCTACCACAACCTAGACCACTAAACTTGCATAATGTCCTTGTCACTCCAGATATAATAAAAAACCTTATCTATGTTCGTAAATTCACTAGAGATAATACTTGCTCCATTGAGTTTGATCCTTTTGACTTTTCTGTGAAGGACCTTCACACCAAGACGACTTTGCTCCGCAGTGACAGTACAGGCGATCTGTACCCCTTCTTTCCCACCATCAATAAAGCTCAAGCTCCTCCTTATGCCTTTCTATCTACTAGCTCAGAACTCTGGCATCGCAGACTAGCACATCCTAGCAACGATACACTCCAGACTTTGATTTCCTCTTCACAATTTCAGTGTAATAAAAAAGAGCTACCCTCTTAATGTAATGCTTGTCAGCTCGGCAAACACATAAAATCTTCGTTCTATAAATCAAATAGTGTTGTTACCGCTCCATTTGAAATAGTACATTCTGATTTGTGGACCTCGCCAGTCCCGAGCATCTCATGCATTCAATATTACGTACTATTTCTTGATCAATACACTCATTATGTGTGGGTGTATCCTCTTCGTCGAAAGAGCGATGTGTTTTGGAAATTTTGTTCAATTCCACACATACATCACAACACAATTCAGTGCCCAGTTAAAAGCGTTACAGTGTGACAATGGTGGAGAGTATGACAACTCTCAGTTCCATGATTTCTTTGCCACTAAAGGCATAAGTTTCCGTTTCTCCTGTCCCCATACATCTCAGCAAAATGGTCGATCCGAAAGGATGATCAGAACCATAAACAGTGACATTCGAACTCTCTTGTTCCAAGCCAGTCTCCCTTCCTCGTTTTGGGTAGAAGCCTTACACACCGCAGTCCATATTCTCAATCTTTTACCGTCAAAGTCCATAGCCCAGAAAATCCCATACACACAGCTGTTCCACAAACCAGCCTCATACAATCACCTAAGGGTTTTCGGTTCACTCTGTTATCCAAATACAAACTATGGCCCAATACATAAACTAAAAGCCCGATCCACACCATCCATCTTCCTAGGATATCCAAGCCAACATCGGGGTTACAGATGTTTTGATATAAAGACGAGACGCATCATCATATCTCGTCACGTTACGTTTGATGAGTCTGTCTTCCCTTATCGCATAACTCAACATAAAAAATCCTCTGTTTATGATTTTCTTCACACAGAAACAGAGGACTCCCCTCTGCTTCGTTCTCTATTGCTCAATCCAGCTCCTAGGCAGCCCCAATTACAACCTCCCCAACCTCCACCCGAGCCAAACACCAATGCACAGCTAACCAATCCATCACACCCAATGGTTACGCGTTCTAGAGATGGAACTCGAAAACCCAGACAACTATACTCCCTCCCCACCACCACTTTGTCACCGCTCCCAAAAGGCCATAACCAAGCACTAAGAGACCCTAATTGGAATCCGACAATGACAAACGAGTACAAAGCTATACTTAAAAACAGAACATTCGATTTGGTACCAAAACCTGCTTATACTAATATTGTGAGATCTATGTGGTTATTTAAGCATAAATACAACTCAGATGGTTCACTTTCACGCCACAAAGCACGCTTGGTGGCAAATGGAAAATCACAAGAACATGGCATAGACTTTGACGAAACGTTTAGTCCAGTCGTCAAACCGGCTACGGTTCGTTCGGTTCTACATCTTGCTGTAAGTGCTAATTGGCCAATCCGACAAATGGATGTGCAAAACACATATTTACACGGCAAATTAGAAGAGACAGTGTACATGTATCAGCCTCCAGGATTTTTCGATCAGACACATCCAGATCATGTTTGCAAGCTAGACAAGGCGCTATACGGCCTGAAACAAGCACCACACGCTTGGAATGCTCGGTTTGTATCCCATATCACCAAGCTCAGTTTTGTTCAAAGCAAGAGTGATGCTTCTTTATTTGTCTATCACATAAATGACGAGCTAGCTTACTTGTTGTTGTATGTGGACGATATCGTCCTAACTGCTTCAAGGACTTCTCTATTGAATCATGTTATACAGGAGCTCAAAAAGGAATTTGATATCACTGATCTAGGCCAACTCAGTTATTTTTTGGGCATATCAGCAACGTAAAATAAAAATGGTATCTTCTTATGTCAAGAACAATATGCTGAGGAAATTTTAAAGAGAGCAAATATGCACAACTGCAAGCCAATCTCCACGCCAGCGGATCTAAAAACAAAGTTGGATGCAGAACATGGCACACAAATTTTCAATCCAACTCTGTATCGCAGCCTTGCAGGAGCACTACAATACTTGACATTCATGAGACCTGATATCGCTTATGCGGTTCAACAGGTGTGTCTCTTTATGCATGACCCACGGGAACCACATTTTCAAGCTCTGAAACGCATACTTCGCTATGTCCAAGGCACGAAATCACATGGTCTCCAATTGTTTAAGTCCAAGTCACTCCAGTTAACAGCTTATTCAGATGCCGACTTGGCTGGGTGTCCTTCAACTCGTCGATCAACTTCCGGTTACTGTGTCTACCTAGGTGATACACTTATCTCCTGGTCCTCTAAACGACGACAAACTGTATCAAGATCCAGCGCAGAAGCCGAGTACAAAGGCGTTGCAAATGCAGTTTCAGAAACATGCTGGTTACGAAACCTGTTACTAGAGCTCCATGTTCCAATGTCAAAAGCAACAATCGTCTTCTGCGACAACATAAGTGCTGTATATCTCTCTTCAAATCCGGTTCAACATCAGCGAACAAAACATGTCGAAATGGACATACACTTTGTCAGGGAAAAGGTCGCTAAAGGGGAAGTCCGAGTGTTTCACATTCCGGCTGCATACCAATACGCTGGCATATTTACTAAGGGACTTCCAAGCTCACTCTTCCTACAGTTCAAATCCAGTCTCGGCGTTGTTCCAAGACCGTCGCTGATACTGCGGGAGGGTGATAGAATACATGAACCGTTACAACAACTTGATAGAAAATAGGAACCGTTACAACAACTTGATAAGAGTTTGTGAGATTTGTAATCCCAGATGGATAACAACAATATGCTGTATATATTGAGAGATAATACAAGACACTCCTTACGGAGAATTATTCAAACTTTCAAATTTGTCAAAGATTTTTCTTTTTAACTTTAGATGGCAGAGAAATCGGTGACTAAATTGTAAATAGGGATAGAGACCAATACATCTTTACAGGAGTAGCCTTCAATCATATTCCAATGTAAGATAGTTACTATTGAAGAAAACATAGTCCCTCATGAACCGGGGAATGGCGAAGAATTATTTTCTTGAAAAAAAAAGAGAAACAGGAACTGTAAACAAGTGCAATGCTCTTCAATCTTTGTCGAGATCATATAATGGATGCAGACAAGTGAAGATCATTGAAAGAATATATATATTTTCACTCAGTTATCTCTTCAATAATCTCTGTAACCATTATGTTTGATGAAGTTAAAGGTGGATTATATGGGAAGATTAGCTTCTTTGTCTGGAATGTAATGACCGGTTGGGATGGGTCCATAGATTAATCAATCAAAGCCAATGGTTACGCGTTCTAGAGATGGAACTCGAAAACCCAGACAACTATACTCCCTCCCCACCACCACTTTGTCACCGCTCCCAAAAGGCCATAACCAAGCACTAAGAGACCCAAATTGGAATCCGACAATGGCAAACGAGTACAAAGCTATACTTAAAAACAGAACATTCGATTTGGTACCCAAACCTGCTAATACTAATATTGTGAGATCTATGTGGTTATTTAAGCATAAATACAACTCAGATGGTTCACTTTCACGCCACAAAGCACGCTTGGTGGCAAATGGAAAATCACAAGAACATGGCATAGACTTTGACGAAACGTTTAGTCCATTCGTCAAACCGGCTACGGTTCGTTCGGTTCTACATCTTGCTGTAAGTGCTAATTGGCCAATCCGACAAATGGATGTGCAAAACGCATTTTTACACGACAAATTAGAAGAGACAGTGTACATGTATCAGCCTCCAGGATTTGTCGATCAGACACATCCAGATCATGTTTGCAAGCTAGACAAGGCGCTATACGGCCTGAAACAAGCACCACGCGCTTGGAATGCTCGGTTTGTATCCCATATCACCAAGCTCAGTTTTGTTCAAAGCAAGAGTGATGCTTCTTTATTTGTCTATCATAGAAATGACGAGCTAGCTTACTTGTTGTTGTATGTGGACGATATCGTCCTAACTGCTTCAACGATTTCTCTATTGAATCATGTTATACAGGAGCTCAAAAAGGAATTTGATATCACTGATCTAGGCCAGCTCAGTTATTTTTTGGGCATATCAGCAACATAAAATAAAAATGGTATCTTCTTATGTCAAGAACAATATGCTGAGGAAATTTTAAAGAGAGACGATATGCACAACTGCAAGCCAATTTCCACGCCAACGTATCTAAAAACAAAGTTGGATGCAGAACATGGCACACAAATTTTCAATCCAACTCTGTATCGCAGCCTTGCAGGAGCACTACAATAGTTGACATTCATGAGACTTGATATCGCTTATGCGGTTCAACATGTGTGTCTCTTTATGCATGACCCACGGGAACCACATTTTCAAGCTCTGAAACGCATACTTCGCTATGTCCAAGGCACAAAATCACATGGTCTCCAATTGTTTAAGTCCAAGTCGCTCCAGTTAACAGCTTATNAAAATCACATGGTCTCCAATTGTTTAAGTCCAAGTCGCTCCAGTTAACAGCTTATTCAGATGCCGACTTGGCTGGGTGTCCTTCAACT
>OVAP01002618.1:0-18923 GCA_900406295.1 Aurinia saxatilis
GGATTTGTTGTGGTTTTGAAAGGTTGCAATGTCCTACAATGATGGTAGACCCGTTGAACAGAAGGGCAGGGGAATAAGGTTCTTGACAAAGGTGCATGAGACTTACCGCTCCTATCTCAATGGTAAAGAGTTTGCCTATGACGGTGAGAAGACATTGTTCACATTTGGAGGTATGCAAAGTAATAAGATAGATTTCTCTGTGGTTCTTGAGGAAGTATCTGCTTCTAGGTAAAATGATCACATTGGTCCTTCATTTGAGTACGTTAACTTAAATCGATAACGTAAATATTTTAATTTAATAATTTTTTTATTATTTTTTTTCTTAAAAAAGCTACAAATATTTCGTTTCTATTTGTATTTGATAGATACAAAATATTTGAGGCAAAATTTGTAGCTATTTATCGCGGTTTTTGGGACTAATAAATTTGTGGCTATATACCCACAAATAGCTACAAATTAGTGTTTGCTTCAAACACATTCTCACAAATTAATTTTAGTCTCAAATTTGTAGCTAACAAAATTTTGCTACAAAAACAAACACATAGCTACAATAAACCTTGTGGCAATGATTGCTTATTCTTGTAGTGTAATCAAATATAAATATATTAAAAATATTAAAGATTCTTCTCGAAAAGAAAAAACCCAAAAGAAGAAGATTAAAACTCTTGAGGGCTCTACTTTTGTTTTCTTCTTTTTGGTATGTTCTTCTTTCTGTTTTTGGAACGTGTTTCCAATTATAATCTTCCTCTTTCCTATCTTTCTTGTATTATTTATACTATATTTTTGTATGAATAGTGTATTTGTTTGAAGAAAGCAATGTATGATAGCTCCGGGTGATTCAAAATTCAGGATAGATCACAACAGCAGCAAACTATCACCATCGAATAGATAGAGATTTGACTTAGAGAGGTGATTTTACGTTTTGTTTTGGCTTAAATGTGAATTTTTAGTCCATGTATTACATGCAAGTGTATGTGACGCTTGGCTTATATATAGCCTTATAGTGTTTCGTTAATAATACATATATATTCAGTATTTATTGTTGTCAGCATATATTTTAAGTTCGTTTTTATAAATTGTAAAAAGATAATGATTAAAAAAAAACTTGCAAAGATAATAAGCTTAATAAAATATGTGTTAAAAAATATCTAATTAATGCATATAATATAAGTCATGGAGCATGTTACGTCGATGACAGAGCTGGAATCCCACTCGAAGTCACATGCATATGAATCTTTCTGATCACTTTTATAATTCCTTCTTTTCTTAATAAATTTGTACCAACCGATCAATTTATATAATATTTGGGAAGTCATCGTTTAGAGGGAGAGTTTTGTTCGGGTAATAGACAGTGAATCTGAAATCTAATTTTTTTTTTTGCCGAATTTTCTGATTTAAAAATCTGGTCAGTATTTTTAGACCATTTCAAAGACATATGCTCAATGAAAATGTACGTGTGTATGTGTATTCTTATTTCGGTCACTAGCAAAAATATGTAGGTTGATTTTGATTAGCTTCAAGTTTTTTTTTTTTTTTTTTTTTTTTTTTTTAACCGGGGGGTTTTGGGCCGAAGCCCAANNGTAGCCAAACAATGATAATTTAGTTTTCGGTGGGAATCGAACTCAGGACTGATAGATCCATATACCTTGGCCCAAGTCAATTACAACCACTAGACTACCGTTGCTTGGTTTATTTTTAGCTTCAAGTTGTAAACCCGCATATATATAAATTTGCTCGTAAAAATAATGTTGTAAGTTATTTATTATATTAAAGCAAGAAGAATGTTCGGACTATTACTATACACATATGTTCTACAAAAGCCGAAAAAAACATATAAACTCCAACATGCAAATTCAAAAGAGTAATAAAAATTTCAAAGAGTATTCAAATAAGAGGATGATAATGATTTCGCAGCAAAGCATCCGCACATATACAAGCTGTGTAGTTGCATGTTCCTTGACATTTTTCGTGCATAATGCTATGATCGTGGTCGCGCTATAGGATCATGGATCAGTTGAACTGGTGATTGTTGTCAGACCATGCCCAATAACCAGCTGAAGTCGTTTGATCAATGCCATTAAACATGTTACAAAAGCTTTCTTCTTGAACCATACCATGATTCTGATGATGCTCCTCATCATCATGATGTGCAGATGATCGAATCGATGAAGGGAAAAGGTCTTTGATTGTGCTCACATGTGTTGTAGTGGTCTCCCTAGGCATCTCAAGATTGATTTCTGAGCTATTCTCTGTGCTTCCATTGTTGCTCCATGAGGCTTCTGCTTCTCTCTTAATTACATTTGCTTCATTACAATCTTTGTTCCTTAAAGCCATTACCTTGTAAACATCGATCACACACAAATCAAATAATTGACTAAAAAAATTTCTTTAGCCAAGATATATAACCTTTCCATGTTTAGATTTTTTAAAAAGAATATATAATTTAGCTATTTACTCAAGTTAATATTTAAAACTTTGGAACAGTTACATTTTAGTAATGATATTTTTAGAATCATCTAAACTCCCAAAATAATAGTTATATCAACTATAAATATAGTATTATTCTCTTATCTGGTTAGCGGTTCCTACACATGCCATGCCTTGATAGTCATATGGGAATGTATTAATTAAATGTATATTATTGATCAAGAATCCTTTATTTAATTAAACAAAACATCTACTGTCTTTTGACAAACATCTTATAGTGTTGGATCATGAGCCTAGCAATAATCTAATGCGTTTCATATTAAATGACTCTAATCCTACTTACACACACAATGTATATATAAAAGCTTGTATGCATATATAAAACTACATAAATTGAACCAAATCAATCCAATGTTTAGTTTATATAAATTAATAAATTTTGCTTTTATATCCTAAAAAACGAGATCTAATCTTTTAAAATCCCAAAATTACAAGAAAAAAACTTACTTATACATTAATGATATATAGTAAGGTTCATTTTTACTTTGGTTGTATTAGTCCATACCTCGGCAAGTAGTTTCTTGTTGTGTGCAAGAAGAGACTCATTGTCGGATTTAAGAGACTCAAATTGTTTCTTGAGTGAATCATAGTCCCTCTCGAGCTGCCTAGTCTTCCACCTAGCTCTCCTGTTTTGAAACCAAATCGCGATCTGTCTCGGTTGCATCCCTAATGCTTTAGCTAGTGCTATCTTCCTCTCTGGCTCCAGCTTGTTCCCAAGCTCGAAGCTCTTTTCTAGTGCCTTAACTTGCTCTAATTGCAACCTCTTCTTCTTCTCTCCTAGCATCATATGTGAACCATCATCTGACAGATTCTCCTCTTCAACAGCTTGATGATGTTGATCCTCTTGCACGTTCATTAAAGACATAGATCTGTTCATCATGTAGTTTCCTCCTCCTATATACATGACCAGTACAAAACAACACAAATTACAACTTTAATATATTTATGTAGAAAGAGAGATAGAGGTAGAGAAAGAGTACCATTAAAGAGAGGAGGAGGAGGAGGACAAGAAGCTAGTTGATCATGACTACTGTCTTCATGAAGTTGTTGAAACATGAAACCATGTTGAGGAAACGCCATCTCTAATCTCAATCCTTCCTCTGCGGTTGGATCAAACACATACATGTATATGCAAATTTACTCCACAAATCCAATATATATGCTTCTATTGGATTGTGAAGTTATAATCTAGTAGTGATGATGATCAAAATGCTTTTGTTGTTTGGAAATGAATAACAAATGATTTTGCAGTTTCTTGTGGATCTCATCCACCTCTCTTATAAAAGAGAGAGAGAGAGGAGGAGGAAAGGATCAAGTTAGAGAGGTTTCTAGGACCCATCCTTTTTATTAATAAAGTTTAGGCTTATATTATTCATATATATTACATTTCATGTATATAAACTCTTTAGTCTCACACTTCATAAATATTTTACAAATTTGTCTATAAATTCTCTCATGTAACATACAGTAAATAACATGTAATGTTTACTCAATTACATATGTTTTCATGATATTATTTTTCCCCAACATCTTTATGCCTTAAAACCTCACATTTAGATATTACTAAGATGAAGCACAAAAACTACTAAAATTCATTCACTCGCTTCGGCCACTGCCCATATGGGCCGCTGCTTTTGCAGCCCGGTCCAAAGCATCAGAGAACCATAAAGCCCCATTAGCAAAATATCGACTGTTGACCACACTAGTAGCTGCAGCTGCAGCCACTTTCCCTGTGATGGTTGCTGCGACCACAGCAGCTGTTCCCGTGACAAGAACCGCGGATTTTGTGAAATCCGAGAAATGATACTTCTCGTCCGCCGATCTCACGGCTTCCATACTCGACTGAATGTTCTGTGTGAGGCCAGTGTAATGGCCTATCTCTGCCAATTTATTTGCTACCATACTTGAGAATCTCTGAGACTCATCCAATGCTTTCGCTTTACCGATAGCATCTTTGCTTAGAACGTAGCCTTTCGCAATCATTGTCTTTACGACTTGTTGAGCAATGGTCACTGCTTCTCCAGGAGATGAAGCAAATGCGTCTGCACGAGTCTCCTTTTAAAAAAGACAAAGAAACATTTTTGAGTCTTTTAAAACTTGGAGTAATACGTTAAGTAATCTAAAAGTTTTTTTTGTGTTTTATACGGTTACACTATAGTCTTCCTGTGTGTTTGATTCGCGTAAATAGACACCGTATACTGATATCCAAACGGTTTGATCAACGATCTTAGCTCCCTGAAAACGTTAAAATCAATGTAAAGAAGACCATTTCAATAGAAAATTTCCCCGGGGAGAAAAAGGTACGGACTTACGTTAAGCAACAAGGCCATATCCAGAGCATACGCATCTCTAAACGTTACATAAGCCGTACACCTGAATCCAAGAAAACAGAACAAAAATGATCTCCATGGACTGATAAAAACATAGTGAATAAGATTGTTGTTATGAATTACCCATTGATCTCAACGAGCTCGACGATTCCACAATGAGAGAAGAAACTATGAACATCTTGCTCAGTAGCACGAGGAGACAAGTTGGTCACTTCAGCAATGTAACCACACGGATACATTTCCTATTTCCTCAAACAAACCAACAAATCCAAAAACAAAGAACTTTATTCAACAATAAACCAAGAAAACTATGTTTTGTTCACTACTCAAATTGGAACCTTAAGTTATATCTTATAAGGATTGAAAAGTTCGTGAATATGAAAGTAACGGTAACAAAAAGACAAAACAGAGTCTGTGATAATATCGATCAAAGTAGTAATAAAGTACTGACCAAATAATCGATAAATTAAATGGGTGTCTTTTAAAAACTTACCCGATGTATGAGTTTTAAGGCCTAGATGAAGAAAGTTACAAGATTGAAGCAAAGTAAAGGAAAGAGACGGAGATTAAAAAAGAAGAACACACAGAATTCGTGTGAAGAGAGGAAAGAGAATGTTCTCTAACTTTCTTTCTTTTCAGTTTCTGTCGGCTCGATATTGATGTTGTGGTCGAGGCTTCTCTCACGCGCCACCTTCTCTACCTAATCCTTAAATTCACTCTACTTCCTTTTCACGCGTGGGCTATACACTCGTCGATGCGCGTGTTGTTTATTTGTAAGTGTTCTGAAGTCAAGTATGTACTTTATGATGGGCCTCTAGAAAGCCCAAACTCTCTGTTTCTAAGCCCAAGTAATTAGTAAGGACATTTCCGTCAATTACTCATACCAAAACGCCAAACGCAAAAAAATAGCGGTAAAAGCGTTTGGATCGTCGTGAAATGGATAAAAAATCGACCAGCGTAACAAAAATTATCGTCGACGATGGATCTACACGGCGTCTCAGGTGATCCCGAAGCTCCTCCTCCGCCTTCACCGACTACGAAGCTAAAGGTTAGTTCGAAATTGAATCGATGGTCCATGAACCGAGCTTTACGATCCGGTGCTAAGAAGCATGACCGTCCGATTCACCACCGTAACGATAGTGCACCTTCCCGTCAATTAACGGCTGCGGAGGAGGCTGATAGGAGGAAGACGAGGTCTATGGAATGCGTTGAAGACGTGGCGGGAAAGTCTATATATTTGGTTTCCGACGGGACTGGTTGGACGGCGGAGCATTCCGTTAACGCCGCTTTGGGTCAATTCGAAGATCGTTCGGGTTCTGTTAATACACGTCTCTTCTCTTGGGTATTCACAAAATCTTATCTTTTGTGTTGAAAGTGTTAAGATTTTAGGTACCAATTAGAAGATGTTGTTTGTGTGAATGTTGCTAGTTAAGGTTGTGTTGCAATTCTCTGAAGTTTGATTTTGTCTCAGTGAATGTTTGTGTTGCTACTAGTGATCATAGGAGCAAAAAGACTTGATCTTTAAAGATGAATTGTATGGTTTTTGGAGGATTTTGATGACTCTGTTTTGGGAATTGTTAGGTTGAGGATGTGGATAAGCTAGTTTCAGGGTTTACAATCTGTGAAATTTGATCTCTCATGATGAATTTTTAAGCATTTTTATTGTTTAGTGATAAAAAAAATGATTTTGGTTCGGCTTTGGGGTTTTTGTTCAGGTTGAAGATGAGGAGAAGTTAATAGAGATTATCAAGCAGGCGGCGAAAGAAGGAGCAATGTGCTTCTACACTTTAGCTAATCCTTCAATGGCCAAATCCGCAAAGCAAGCTTGCGACTTATGTGGCGTGCTTTCGGTTGATATCTTAGGACCGATAATTGAAGGCATTGGGTCTCATTTAGGTGTTGCTCCGTCAGGTCTTACTCGTGGAGCGGCTGGTAGAGTCAAGACTCTCAATGATGCGTATTTCAAAAGAATTGAAGCTATCGAGTTTACCATAAAGCAAGACGATGGTACTTTACCCGAGAATTTAGGCAAGGCTGATATCATTCTAGTCGGGGTTTCCCGGACAGGGAAGACGCCTTTGTCTACTTATATTGCTCAGAAAGGGTACAAAGTCGCGAATGTACCGTTTGTGATGGGCGTGGAACCACCCAAGACGCTCTTTGAGGTTGAACCGAGAAAAGTTTTCGGTTTGAAGATTGAGCTCTTTGTACTACAAGCGATTAGGAGAACAAGGGCTAAAACGTTAGGCGTAGATACAAAAGCAGAGAACCATTACTCGGGGTTCGATCTTGTTCGCAAAGAACTGGATTTTGCGGCAAGGATATATGCGCAAAACCCCGGTTGGGCTGTAATAGGTAAACAACAACATTCAAAAAGGCTTTCAAGTAAACAACATTGCCTCTTTTCATTTTATTCTCGCGGTTGCAGATGTGACGAATAAGGCGATTGAAGAAACCGCGGCTCTGATCCTGCGGCTGTACCATGATGATAGAGACAGTAGTACTTCAGTGCCGTGTATCTCAAAACGCTACTAAGCTCACTCCTTTGGCCGTGGTGGATAAATCAGTAGTAACGTTTGGTAGTAGTAAATGAGTAAAGTACCGGTACAATTTGTCTATAGTAAAGTAATAAACAAATTATACCGTGGCATGTACTTCTGTTTTGTCAAAATTTGTATTTTTCTCGTCACATATTTGCGTGGAATATTTAGATCCAATAGAAGTTAGTGAATGAATGTAAAGGAGGTGATCTTCCTCATCTTCGATTTCTCATTCCATTAAGGCACGGACTATATATTAATTATTAATGACATTATAGTAATGTAGAAAAAAAGTATCCAAACTCGACCGTAATTATTGAAACGGAAACTCACGAATTTCGAGCTATGATATATTGCTAGTTAATCTGTTCATTAGCATGATTAACAGGATGCTAACACATGGCGGCGATGGTTAAAACGTCGTGGTCAAATGATTGGTGTAATTGGAAGAACATGCAAAAGAAACATTACGGGGAATATATAATACATGTATACATGTGGGATCAAATAATTGTTTGGGATAACGTCTAAGAATTAAACAGTTTCATTGACAAAGATTATATGTATGCACTTGATAAGTTAAAAAAATAATTAAAATTAGTTAAGTACTTCCAACTTCCAAGTGTTAGGAAACTACTGTTTCCAGCTAAGGGAATATCAAGTCATATAAGTATGAAAGTATCATATGATTATATATATTATGTGTCACCGGCCATCGCAATTAACATGCTAATTAATTAGTTGTTACCTTAGGAGTTAAACTTCGCAATCAAAACGTTGTTCTCTAATAACCAATTTACGTCGATTTAGTATTAAATTTCAGAAAACCATGTTAATTAATAAAGTTATATATATAGAGATACTTTTGCTCAAGATAGTATTAGCATCTAAAATCCTTTTTTTTTTTTTACTTAAATCTACAAAAGCTACAAAAGATACTAGCATTTTTTATAGTTTATTAAATAGGATTGAGCAAATAAAAGATGTTTTCAATATGATTACAGAAAAACCTCGTGTTGTGATTCGAGAATAGCTCTTAATTGTTGCACATTTGTTTAAGATGTTTTTCTTCTTTTTACTTTGTAGTTGGTCATAAGTTAAATATCAACATATTTATTACTATATTTTCATTCCAGGATAGTTTAAAACTTGTAAACATTTTTTTAATTAATAATTATATTCCAGGTTTGAACTATATCTGTCTTGATGACGAAAGACACAGAGAGACTACACTAGTAAAACCCAATTTGTTTTTGTTTTTTTTTGTTGGAAATTTGATAAAATTAAGTAGCCATTTGGTTTCTGGTGGCATTATACATCACGCATAAAAAAAAAACCCAAACATATATATACTTAACATATTAAAAGTACGACTTTGATCAACATGCCTTTTTTTATTTCTACAAACAATGATTGATGATAAGAAGAACAAAAATACAACAAGCATTCTACCGTAGAACAAGCGGAGTCAACTACAATTTGATGTTTGTTAATATCAATGTTCTAACCACAAACCCTTATTATATATTCCAACTTATAAATTATTATCTAGGTACTTACATAAATGTAGTATAAATAACATCAATCTTCATCAACAATTCATCATCAATTAAGAAAACAAAAGCTAGGAGCTACAAGCTAAAGAGAGATTAAAAAAAGAATGGCTGGTTCCAAGCAACTAGCTGTCTCTTGCTTGGTCTTAGTATTGTTGTTTGCTCATGCTAGTGCACAAGGCTTGAAAGTAGGTTTCTACGGCAAAACATGCCCAAATGCCGAGGGTATTGTTAGAAAGGTTGTGTTCGCTGCGATGAAGAAAGCCCCTTCAGTTGGTGCTCCTTTGCTTAGAATGTTCTTCCACGACTGCTTCGTTCGGGTATATTTTTGTAAATGATATTTCATTATATGTCACATTTTCTTACACTATGTATATATGATGGTTGCTAGTGAGTATTGTATACGTCTAATGAGTGAATTGTAATCGACAGGGATGTGAAGGATCAATTTTATTAGAGCTACCGAACAATCAAGACGAGAAGAATGCGGTTCCCAACCTAAGTCTTCGAGGGTTTGGAATCATAGACGATTCCAAGAAGGCTCTAGAAAAAGCATGTCCTGGAATTGTTTCTTGCTCTGATGTCTTGGCCCTTGTTGCTAGGGACGCAATGGTTGCCGTAAGTAATCTTTACAATTAGTCCGAAATTTGTTACGTGCATATATATACATAAAGTTCTTTATATTGACTATGAAGATATGTTGATTTTTAATTAGCTTGAAGGACCATACTGGGAAGTTGAAACGGGAAGAAGAGACGGTAGGGTTTCAAATATCAGTGAGGTCAACTTGCCATCACCTTTTGATAATATCACCAAGCTTCTCACCGATTTCAGTTCAAAGGGTCTAGACGAGAAAGATCTAGTCGTTCTCTCAGGTAAGGATAGAAAAAAATGATATTAATCTGAATTTCGGTCCAAAATGAATTATTTAAAATTTGTTTCGGTAGAACCTAAAACTAATTTGCAATTTTTTCAAAAGGTGGACACACTATTGGACATGGACATTGTCCCCTAATGTCAAACCGGCTATACAACTTCACCGGAAAAGGAGACAGCGACCCAAGTTTGGACTCAGAGTATGCCGCAAAGCTTAGAATAAAATGCAAGCCTACCGATACCACGACGGCTCTAGAGATGGATCCAGGGAGTTTCAAGACATTTGACGAGAGCTACTTCACGTTAGTGGCTAAGAGAAGAGGCCTTTTCCAATCGGATGCTGCTCTTTTGGACAACTCAAAGACTAGAGTTCATGTCTTAAAACTGGCAAGACCTGGGTCAACTTTCTTTAAAGACTTTGGTGTCTCTATGGTCAAAATGGGCCGGATTGGAGTTCTTACGGGTCGGGCCGGGGAGATCCGTAAGATGTGCCGGGCTGCTAATTAAGAGATTACAAAAATGAAAATAATCTTTCGCCGAGTTTGATTTCTTATGGTTTGCTATTTATTTTTATTTTTTGTCCTCTTCTGGTTTGATTTTTCCTTTTTAATCCGTTAAATGTGAATGATTGTTTTCTTGAAATAAATTTATTATGTCAAACAAATAAACCATGTATTTAATAAGTGTTGTAAGTTGACTTGAAAGAAAAAACAATAAAGTGAGTTTACATTATTATATTTTTAGTTTTGATGAATTACCTTAGTTATTGCTTAAAATCTACACTAAAAAATATTTAAGGATTTACAATATACTACCTTTTATTTTTAAAAGCCATCTAATCAAATATCGAATGAATTATCTATGCATACATTATTATTACTTTCAAAACCAAATTACAATATTTTTTCTTCAAAATTTTGTGAACAAGGTAATAAAAAAAATAGTTTTTCAAAAAAAAAAAAAAGTAATAAAAATACTTTTTAAAAAAGGTTTTTGAAATTCATTATGGCTAATCTGCTAGACTGTTACAAAACTTCAGTGAGATACATTATATATATTAATCATATTGTAATAAACTACTCTGGTGGTTGTGAGCTATGGATATAACATTTGTCATGTTTTAAATGTGAAAATGAAAGCATTATGGTTTTGAATTTCTTCAAAATAATTACAAATCATATATTTTAGGAAACTAACAAACGGTAAGAAGAGATTTAGTAATAAAATTAAGGAACAAACATAAACTTAAAAATTAGGAACATAAACTATAAATACAACATAAATGATAAAAGTTAAAATACTAACTAATGTAAAAGCGGTAGTATTGTTTTACGAGAGGGACATCTCCCAATTTCATCTCATCTTCCGATCTCAAGTAGGTATCGGGAAGACAAGCAATCATCATAATAAACCTACTTATGGCTAATGCCATGTCATGTGTTTTTGTTGTTCAAATAAATCCATGTTTTACGGCAAAAAATGTTCAATGTGTATGATAATCTTAAAGATCTTTTTGTCAGACCATGTCATATGATTTTTTGTTCAACATTTTTTTATGTTATATTTATAGAAAATCATTCGATATATATAGACGATTATCGATCAATACAAATTAGTTTTTTTAG
The DNA here is from genome assembly GCA_900406295.1 of Aurinia saxatilis. Taxonomy (NCBI): domain Eukaryota; kingdom Viridiplantae; phylum Streptophyta; class Magnoliopsida; order Brassicales; family Brassicaceae; genus Aurinia; species Aurinia saxatilis. Next base: position 11,412 of record OVAP01002618.1, read on the forward strand.
TTACATACTAACTTACAAGACAAAACAATTTAAACTCACATTTTTTTGTCAAATCTCATAGAAACCATACATTACATTCTACTCAGTAAAGTACATAAACTAATCTGAGTATTGCATATAAAGTCATAAATATTAACCATCAAATATCTAAATAAAATCCAAATAAACATTATAGCATATTTATTTAATATATATCTCAATCACTTTTTAAGGCATGTTATGTATTATAAAATCTGTTACTTTTAGGCATATTATATATTTTAACTAATCTGAACATAAGTATTGTATAGTCAAGTATACATATAAACCTATCATCCTTCATGGTATATATATAAAAAACATAAAAATAGCTCAACCAAGACTTCATGGTCCCATTGATAAAGCGATGGTGTATGAAACATCATAAATCGGACAATGGTAAATCAACAAAAGTTCAATAGTTTCTATTTATATAATGTTATGATGCTTTAACTTTTATAGTTTCAAACATTCTTTGGATTTTGTATGATGCGATAACAATAATTGTTTTAGTCCACAAGAGTTTTGTTATATAACAAAATGTCCATAAAACTAAAATCTACAGCGAAAAAATCAAAACAAAAATGTAAATTGGGTATATAGCCAAAACAGTTTATATACACTATACAGTGAACATTAGTTTACAAATTATTTTGGCTATACACTCAATTTACATGTTTGTTTTTATTTTATAGTTAATTGATTCTAAAAAAGTATGACTAGATATATATATATAGATATATATATATATATATATATATATATATATATATTTTTAAGGATAATGATTTACATAAATCTCACTCCAAACTCTATTTTGGAATAAAATTCTCTCTAACTCCACTCCAAACTCTATTTTAGAATACAATATAGAAGAATGGATTGGAGATGATATCTATTTCCTAGCTAAAACTCAAATAGTATTATATAAGTAAGAAGTTGTAGATGTGGTTAAACCCTTTGAAAATACAGTATGTTGTCGTGCAAAAAGAAGTGAGATACATATCCTATTGCAATGAACTGTTGTGGTGGTTATAACTAGTGATATAACATTTGTCATATTTTAAATGTGAAAATGAAAGCAATGCTTTTGAATTTCTTCAAAACAATTGGACCGGGACCCCCGGTTACAATAATGACTAAAAAGTAAAAATCATATGACTATATATATATATATATAAAATAAAAACTGAAGTGGTATGTATGTAAATGACTCTTGATTTCTGTATCATTTGGACGATTCTGATTTCTTCTTGCAAAATCTCAAGGAACCAAAAGTATGTGGCACTAAATCATCATAATCATCTGCCTCTAAGCACAAAATATAAAATAAAATACAAAAATTGAAATTTTGCATATGATTCACGCGATGCTATAGAGTTTATGGTGATTCCTCTTTGTGGCCCCATTTCCTCATCACACGACTCTCTCTTTTGGTTTGATTCGTCTCTCTTCTGATTCACAATAGCCGCAAATTCACTCTCGCCACTCACTGTCTTTGAAACCTGTCGCAGTTTGTGTGATCTTCTCTTCATAAAAAAAGGGAACTTTATACTTCAATTTCGTCTAACCAACGAGTAAATGGGATCAGTAGCTGAGACTTCTTTCCCTCTTCTGTGTCAAATCAAGACTCAGCATCGTCGTGTTACTTCTCTGAGGAATTCGAGTGTTGTTCGAGTTTCTACTCCTGATTTCGCTTCTGGGTCGGTCTCATTTCGTGGCCGGAGCTTTGTTCTGGGTCATCGATGGAGGCGCGTGGAGGCTACAGGGTCTGATTCTTCTGAAGCCAAGAGTGGAGATGAGCAAGAAGATGCTCTTCAAGCTACTATCGAGAAGAGTAAGAAAGTTCTTGATATGCAAAGGAACCTTCTTCAACAGGTAGATCGATACTTCAATTTGGTTTTGAGCTTGATTGTGAAAATGTCTTAACTTTATTCATTTTTGGAACTTTAGTTCAGTTTCTGGGTTTTGTAAAGGTGTAGCCTTTTAGCTATTTTTATATATGATTCAATGTGAAAACTAGGTCTAAAGATGTTTAGAGTATAAAAAGTCCATCTTTTATACTCTCTGCTGTGTGTGAGAATGTGATATAAATATGGTGTTTGTGCTTTAACTATATCCTAATCTGCTTTGGAGGCTGTTCTTTAGTGGTTTCAGGGTTAGAGATGTATTGAATTGTTCTCTTGACAGTTCTGTTTCTTTCACTTAATGTTACTCTATAGATTGCTGAAAGGAGGAAGCTAGTCTCCTCTATAAAAGAGAGTACGCCTAACTTGGATGATGGGAAAGGTTCCACCAAAGAAGAGTCTAGTTCTTCTGTGAATGCAAATACTGAAACACCTAAGAAAGAGAAGATGGATGGAGACGTAAATGGTAGTGTTAGCCCAAGCAGTTATGGCAAGTCATATTCAAACAAAGAACCAGAACCAGAAACTAAGGAGTCTTTCTCTCCTGGTACCGGATCCTTGAAGCAAAACAAACAAAGTTCAGCGTCTGTGAAACCATCTTCCCCTGTAACCTCTCCTGAGAAACCACCCAGTGCAGTCACTAATGGGAAACCTTGGTCTAGCGTAGTAGCCTCCAGTCCAGCTCCTCCTTATAAAAAACCGTCTTCCCCTACGACCTCTACTGAGAAAACTTCTGATCCTGTAACTTCTGGAAAGCCGAGTAATTCTCGCGCTGGTGCATTTTGGTCAGACCCACTACCGTCATACCTGACTAGTACACCCGAAACATCAAGTGTAAAGACACAGGAGTACATGGAAACACAAGAGGAAAAAACACCTCAAGAAACTAGTAGTGATACTAATGAACCTGGGAAGGACGAAGAGATACCTCCTCCACTGGCTGGTGCAAATGTCATGAATGTGATACTTGTAGCGGCAGAGTGTGCTCCATTTTCCAAAACAGGTATTGTGCGAGTTTTGTTTTTCCCGTGGTATAAGTAGGCTTCTGTTTGAGTACATCAATTTGAAGACTGTGAGAATTTTTATAGGTGGCCTCGGAGATGTAGCAGGCGCTTTGCCAAAGGCTTTGGCTCGACGTGGACACAGGGTTATGGTAATATTTATCACATAGTGCCTTTTTCGTGTCATATAAGCTCTCTGTTTGGTAACGGAGATTGCAACTCAAATTTGCTAGTAAAATGTTGTCTTTCTTTTTCTTGTTAGGTTGTGGTTCCTCGGTATGCAGAGTATGCTGAAGCCAAAGATGTCGGGGTACGGAAGAGATATAAGGTGGCAGGGCAGGTATAAAGGCTATTAATGTATCAACTCTAGAAATTTCCTCCCTTTTAAAATTCCTGAACAAATTTCTATGAAGTAGAGAGAATTTTTATTGAGAACACTTTACTGCAGGATATGGAAGTAATGTATTTCCATGCATATATTGATGGTGTGGATTTTGTTTTCATTGATAGCCCTGTATTTCGACATCTAAGTAATAACATTTACGGCGGAAACCGACTTGTAAGACCTATGTTATTTTCTCTGTTCCTTACCTTCATTTTAAGCCTTCATAATTACTAAGCTCGTTTTTTGTGAATCCAGGATATCTTAAGGCGGATGGTTTTATTTTGCAAGGCTGCTGTTGAGGTAAACCTCTGCTCCAAGATTGTCAGGGGTGGATCGATATTTTCCGTCCTCAATTACCAATTCATTTTCTGGTTCAGGTTCCTTGGTATGTTCCTTGTGGAGGTGTGTGTTATGGAGATGGAAATTTGGCTTTTATAGCAAATGATTGGCACACTGCGTTGCTACCGGTTTACCTGAAAGCCTACTACCGGGATCATGGATTAATGAAGTACACACGATCTGTTCTTGTAATACATAACATTGCTCATCAGGTTAGTAAATTCTTCATTCCATAGAAATGACTTTTTCAAGGTTGTATATTGAGAGATCTATGCATTGCCTCTGATGTCAAATTAGGGTCGAGGACCCGTAGATGATTTCTCCTATGTGGATTTACCGGGCCATTACTTGGATAGTTTCAAGTTATATGACCCTGTGGGAGGTGAGCACTTCAACATTTTTGCGGCTGGTCTAAAAGCTGCGGATAGAGTTCTGACGGTTAGCCATGGATATTCCTGGGAGGTTAAGACCTTAGAAGGAGGTTGGGGTCTGCATAACATCATAAATGAAAACGACTGGAAGTTTAGAGGAATTGTAAATGGTATCGATACAAAAGAATGGAACCCAAAATTTGATATTCACTTGCACTCTGATGACTATACCAACTACTCCTTGGAGACTCTTCAGACTGGAAAACCCCAATGTAAAGCTGCATTACAGAAAGAGCTCGGTTTACCTGTTAGACCTGATGTTCCGCTGATTGGTTTTATTGGAAGATTGGATCACCAGAAAGGTGTTGATTTGATAGCCGAGGCGGTTCCATGGATGATGAGTCAAGATGTTCAACTTGTTATGTTAGGCACTGGGCGACCAGATCTTGAAGAACTTCTGAGACAAATGGAGCACCAATACCGGGATAAAGCACGTGGATGGGTTGGTTTCTCGGTGAAAACAGCTCACAGAATAACAGCTGGGGCAGACATTTTGCTGATGCCTTCAAGATTCGAACCGTGTGGTCTAAATCAGCTTTACGCAATGAACTATGGAACCATTCCTGTGGTACACGCCGTGGGAGGGTTAAGGGATACGGTTCAACAGTTTGACCCATATAGCGAAACGGGTCTTGGTTGGACATTTGATAGCGCGGAAGCAGGTAAGCTGATACATGCCTTAGGAAACTGTTTGTTGACATATAGAGAGTATAAGGAGAGTTGGGAAGGGCTTCAGAGAAGAGGAATGACACAAGATTTGAGTTGGGATAATGCTGCAGTGAAGTACGAAGAAGTTCTTGTTGCTGCTAAATATCAATGGTGAGTTGAAAAACTCCCTTTTTTACCGTGTCTATAAAGAAACTGTCTTTGGAGTTGTTAAGAAGATTAGTTGTGTAGATTTGGTGATAAAACTACATTGGAGCTTGGCAAATTCTCATGCCTTTTAAGCTTCTTGTGGTAAATGATGAACCTTTTATATCTCTTGCTCTCTCTCTATATATATGTGGTGAACCTTAAGTGGTAGAGTTAACAAAGTAGGAAAGTAATTCGAATTCTTAAGAAAACACTTTATTAAATCAAGAAGATGGGAATAAAACAGTAGAGGAAGAAGTTCTAGAGATTATGCCACCATTGAAACGAATGTTGTTGAGCTTTTGTTGACACCACTTGAGGTGGGAAGATGAGATCAAAGACATATGTAAAACTCTAGACACGAGCTTTAAGTCGATCATTATGGATCTCAGTAACATAAAGTTTTCATCATTTTCATTCTCATCTTCTTCTATGCTAGAAGATTTCTTCTTGAACCAATTCTTGTTCTTCTTCTTATTCCCTTGTATCTCCTTCAACGACTGTTCAATCTTCACAAATCCAAATGTTAATATTCATAATAAAATTTTGGGATAGTTGAAGTATTAAATGATTACAATTTTTACCTTCTGGAGTGAATTTTTTAGGTCAAGAAAGAGCTTAATGTCTCTAGGATCTTCCAATTCCATAAGAGGAGAATTCACAAAAGAGACTTTAAGTCTTTCCCAGACCATGGGTTTCTTGATGTCTACTTTCACAAAGTCATACAAGACTTTTATGCATCTCTCTATTGCTTTCAACACTTGCTTGTCCTTTCTTTCTTTTTCTCCTTCATTGGGTCCCTCTCTATAACATCCTTACAAATAGAAAATTCACAAAAAATATTGTTATCTAGCTTTACAAAAATACTATAATTTGCATAACACTTAAAATATAATTTTCTTTATGTAGAAAACAATTAATTGATTTTTTTTTTTTGAATTCCGTAAGCACATTTTGTCTTGGTCACCATATGAAGTTGACAATTTCAAAGTGTTTTAACTTATTAGAATAAGATGTAGATAAGGTTGTTGTTGTGTGTTGTCAGTTGTGTGACTTATCCACCAACTTACGTCGAGAAATTCTGTCGGCATTACTTGTTAGAAACGAAAAGTTAATTTTTTACTAAAAAGTACAAACTATAATTTCCAAGTTATATGGTTTTTATATTCATGCTTCGTTTAAGAAAATAATTGATGGATTCGTCGTATCCTGAAATGTTTGGTTGAGTGAGTATAAAGTCATGAATATATGTGATGGAGAGATTTTAGACAACTCTAGTCAAGGAATATGTGTTAAAATTCATCTTTTGACAATTGGCCACAACTTTATAAATATTATTATAAGAAAAAGAATTGTTATTACTAAAATAAAATATGGTTCCTATGATTCCAACCAACGTAATAAAAACTATATTTGCATGAACTCTCAATTCATACACGATGTAACCCACCGAGAAAAGTAATAGATGGACATAATTCTTATGAAATTCTAAAATATATTATTCATATTTATGATGTGAATGTATGTATATGATAAATTAATAAATTACCTGAAAGTCTTGGCACTTGAAAGAAGCTCATGAGCTCCAACCTTCTTTGGACAAAGCTCAAGACCCTTTTTCCTTCACACCTTTCATCTTCCAAGAATCTCTCTAGTAAAACCTGAAATTTTTGGAATTCTTTAGAGATATCATCGTTGTAGAACCCGCCTCTCGAGTTAGCGGGTTCCAAACCATCTCTCACTATAATGTATTGATGTTGAAGAGCTTCCCATGATAAGCATAACTGAGCAACATATACTAGCTCGAGATCTTTCTCTATGCTTTGTTTTAGCCTCTTCTCCGCCGTTTCTCCCCCAAAGCTCAAACTACTTGCCGTTTCTTGGTTCATGATCACACCTATTATGTTATAAATGGACATTATGTTATATGGTCAATATATTGTAGTAAAATGATTTTGCTTTGTAAATATTACAAAGACTATAAAGAAAAATGACAAAGCATACTATTCTAGCATGAACTTAGGGCGAAATATCCTGGTTATAAAGATAGGAGACTGAAAAGACTTACTTAGTCCATAGGTTCTATCGCGGCTGAGGATGTCAAACCATCTCATTCTTTCACAGTATTTCTTGTATACTTCATCGGTTTCATCATCTTCATCCCGATGAAGTTGATTCTCTATTACAACTGAATCTGTGAGCTCTGAATCCAAGCTTGCAATAGATGAAGAAGAGGAATGATCGCTGTTGCTAGCTACTAGAGAAGGTAGGTCATTCTCTATGTCTAAGTTTACAATATCATCTTCTTCTTCATCATCATTGGCTAGAGAATTTCCATCATCTTGATCCATAGGCATAGTCTGACATTCGTAGTCAAGATTCTCCTCCATGGTTAAGACAATCTCAGTGTCTTCTTCGTCTTCAACCTCTTTAGCATCAAGAATCTCAACAACATCTTCTTGATCACATTCGCAGAAACACTCATCATGTTCTTCTTCTTCAAGAATCCCACCTTCTTGCAGAGCTATAAGTATTGATCAAGAAGGATTTATGTGTGTGACTTACATCTAAGCAACACA
>OVAP01002619.1:0-18917 GCA_900406295.1 Aurinia saxatilis
GCTATCAGATTCAAGAAGAGAGATTTGGTACCTACAAGAAACACGAGGGGGGTTATATGATAAACATGCATTTAGTTTTTGGGTTCAATCTTATTTTCATTTCAGTTGCTTATATGATTAAATCAGTCCAAATAGGTATATATATACGGTGTAGTTTTTCATTCTTTCTTGTAGTTGTTGGAAAAAGAAAATAATAAGGTATACATATATAGTTCCATCTTTTTTCTCTTACTTTACCTTACGTGCAGTAAATCAATATAGGCCAACGATATGTGCAAGCAAAATCATGCGGAATCCAAGAAAAATAAGAAGAAAATCTTATTTACCTTCATGGATAAATAGTTTTGGTATTTCAAGGTGACCGTTTTCGAATCTAATATCCCAAAAATACTTGGCCTTCCTTCTTCTGAAATTGATACCGACATCCCTCAGTTTCCTCGCACAATGTATCATATGTTGTGGGCGCTTATCCACGACACTCGATCCCCATTTCTGAGTCTTTTGGCGTTTAAGTTCAGGCAAGACAAGATTTCGACGGAAAATATCCAGAAAATGTACCATGTCTTTTTTATTTAGCCAAGCAATATCTACCATCTCTTTGTTCGGATCTAAAATTTTTTGGCCCCTATTCAAAAATAATTAAAATTATATTTTTACAGTATGTAAAAAAACAATATATAAAATAACTAAATAATAAAAAAATAACAATTTTAGACTAATATCAATCTTTGTATATTTTCAGTGTTATAAAAGATTATTAATATTTATAATGCTAATAGATGATATATATATTTTTTCTTTGTTATTCTAACTAACACAACATTTTGTTAGTTCTTTTATAAGTACTTGAGTTTTTTTTTTTTTTTTTCTAAACTAGGCCCTTATATTTTTGGAATCCCATTCAAATATTATAATCATGTGCTTAGATGCGGTTCTACTTAGCCCTTGTTGAAGACGTAATACGACTGGCCTAATATTCTACGTTTGATCAAATACCTGTCCATTAGAAGTAGTGGACCGAAGAATTTAATTGCTAGTTGCGTCACTAAATTTGTTGGCATCTGTGTACCAAGCTGTAGCTGTGCCAACCGAGTGAGTACGAACAGAGGAAGTTGATTTTCCAACATTATCATGTCACGTTGAATCAAATGCATAGANTCTCGTTGGGAGAAAACTGGATCATTAGGTGCATACCTACACACACATAAAAGTAATGAAAACCAACAGTTTAGCACGTATAGCAGATGTTATGGTAACTAGAGCTGGACATGGATATAGTCGGAAAAATAGTATTTGTATTTGATTTGTTTTTGTCAGATGCTAAATTTGATGATTCAATTTGATTTGAAAATATGAATATATGAATTTTCGAATATTTGTGATGTTTTTTTCTGAATATTTACGGATTAATTGATTTTTCCATAAATATTTTTCTAAGAACAATCTATTAAACTAGAAATAATGAATATATTTATTCATAACAAATTAAGATATACAAAATGAATGAATTCATTTATTTATTTTTGAAAATAATTTTTTTTTTTAAATAAGACGTGAAATATGGTTTATATATATATAAAAAAATGGTTTGTATATAAAGATCGTAATAGATTCTAGCCGGAAGAATTTAGGTGCATATTTGAACACACTGGTTTATAGCGCATATCAGATGTTATATGGTAACCAAAATCAACAGTGTATATAAACTACTAGTAATATGAAATCTAGTGAGACTTACCCCATATTTTCGAATGCCCTGGCAGCTCCGATCAAGATCTCGAGAACAAAACAACCATCAAGAACAAGCATTTTTATGAACTCATAACTATTCATACTAATGACACCTTCGTAGCAAGCACGAGCCTTCTCCTCAAGCTCTCTCATGGCGTCAATGTACATCTCAATGCCTTGCTTCTTACGCATCAGAATCTTATTAACCGCGCGCTTTTTGTGGGACTCCATAGCTACGAGATGTTTCTCACCATTGTAGTATGGACCAATCGAGACGGTCTGAGGGCTGTACGACCGGTCGTGCATTTCGTGCAGGTACTTTGGAATTTTGTAGATACACAGCTTACTCCAGTTAGTTATGTAATCTGATCTATCTATCTCCTCGAGCTCGGCTTTGATCGAGATCACAACTTCATCTTGTGTCCTTTTTGGGCACTCTTCGGTCACCTTGATCTCCACAGGTCCGTCATGAATCTGCTCGAGAATCTGCTCAAGACGCTGATCAAAACTCTGCCAGCTTTCGTCTAATGGTCGTACTTTTATTCCCTGTGGTGGTAGTCGTGGTAGACGTCCTGCTGCTGGTGGTAGTGGTGGTAGACGTCCTGCTGCTGCTGGTAGTGGTGGTAGACGTCCTGCTGCTGCTGGTAGTGGTGGTAGACGTCCTGCTGCTGCTGGTAGTGGTGGTAGACCTCCTGCTGCAGCTGGTGGTGGAATAGTAGCAAACTTTTCCATTTTGGTTGGAGCGAGTAATACTAGCTGAACCGACGACTTAACTATATATATAAAGCAACCACTTTTTTTGTCAACGATTTAAAGATACAGCCTTGGGCCTTGGCCATATACTTACGTAACTTCTTTTATAATACAACCTTCTCTTCTCTTATTAAATGACTAATGATTCTTTATATATTACTAATTATTAGGTGTAATATCTTCCGGACCTCAATTACTTTCAAACATCATATCATATTTTAAAATAATCACCATTGGTAACGTCTCAACCACCCTTACGAATGAGATCTTATTTACTCTTTCAGCCCATAAGACCCACTCTTATCCAACTGTCAGTACATTAAAATGAGTAGTTCGAAAACTTGTTTAATATCTTTCAGTCACCATGAAATCTCCCTTTCACTCACACAATACCGCAAATCATTTTTCTATATATCACAAATTTTTAAATTGTTCCAAATCAAGCATATTTAATTTGGAATTCACTTTAATGACATAGGTATACTTGCTGAACCGACGACTTAACTATATAAAGCTATCATTTTTTTTTGTCAACGATTTTAAGATACAGCCTTGGCCATACTTACATAACTTCTTTTATAATACAAGTGTAAAACAAGACTAACCTCCTCTTCTCTTATTAAATGACTGTAATGATTCTTTATATATTACCAATTATTAGGTGTAATATCTTCTGGACCTCAATTATTTCAAACATCATATCATATTTTAAAATAAACCACAATTAAGTATAACCCTATACCTACAGTGATGGTATTAGAATGTGAATGGGAAAATGGAAAAGTAGTGTTACACTGGACATAGCGGATCAATCCATTTTTGTTATATATTTTTCATTCAAGTTTTAAGATTTTTAAACATGTTAAGAACGGATCAAATAGTGTTAGCATTTACATAATTTTTTATCTATTTTATCTGATTAATATGCTTGACCTGTACTTTGCCCGTTTGATTCATTTGATACATATATATGACTCACCCCACTTTAAATCGTGCTTCTCCATTCGTAATCTTACCTTTCTGAACAGATTTAACGAATTTTGTATTAGCTTTATATCAGTCAAGAGAAAATTTTCATTTTGGTGGTTGAAGCTCTTATTTTTTTGTCGATAATTTAAAGCTACAGCCTGGCCACAGTTACATAACTTGAGAGTAAAAGAAGACTCACCTTCTCTATCTTATTAAATGACTACTGATTCTTTGTGTAGTACTAGTTTTTATTTTCTTTGTCATCTAATAATATTATTAAACCAGAACCAAACCAGTACAAACTTAAACCATACACAAGACAAACCGTGGTGGTACACAATGCCGGAATTTCCCCGGAGACAAAACCGATCAACCAAACGGTTACCATAGCAACAAAAAAAAACCTTCCCGGCAATAACTCCAATCAAAATCACTAAAAAAATAAGACTCGAAAGCTAAAATTACCCCTTTACAACTTACAACAAGCGTAACTTTAGAGACTAATGAAATCAAAGCACTAGTCACACAAATCTCGGATGGTGAATTTGTCTACGTTGAAGATGAATGCCCGATTTGACCTTCCAATAAAAATTCCAAATAATGAACTAGAGTCTTCAGGAGGAAATGACGGAGGATTAACCTGGTTCTCGTCTGAATTAAACCCGAGAGAAGATGATCATGTCCGGATCGAGAAGTAGTAGCACCGAGCGCTTGAACTCCAAAGATTTGGTCTGAGACTAGGGACAAAACCAAAGAAAAGTCTAGGGAGAGAATGAATCAACATGAAGGAAAAAAATAAAAGGTGAAAAGTTAGACAAAGAGGATCTAAGAAAAAGAGGTTTAAATCGAGTTGATCCGAGACGGAAATAATTAGATCATGTGGGAGTTTCAGCCGGAAACCGGAGCTAAACCCATATTACAAGATTGAAAGTTGAAATCGAAGAAACATGATTAAGGAAAATCAAATAATCAAGAATCACTCATCTCGATTTCAAATAACAACCCTAACCGATATGCACCGGTCAGATGGACATGCAGAAGATCGGCGGCGAGGGTTCTAGAGAAAATGGGAGTTGTTATAAATTTTGATATATAATATATGTGTGTTTGATTGATTGAGGAGATGATAATCAAAGGAGGGTGCTAAAGGTGAAAATATGAGGGTATGTGGGTATGTTTATGAGAGAGAGAGAGAGAGAGAGAGAGAGAGAGAGAGAGAGAGAGAGCACTAGATTTTTATTACTTCTCATTTTCACTTGGTACATCACCTCCTCTTTATATAGAGGAAAGTTCACCGACATAACAAGATTTTTACAAAAAATATTAAAATATAATAGATATTTATCCATAACACTCCCCCTTAAGTATCCATTATCATATCGTAGACTGCCTCATTAAAAACCTTATTATGGAAAAACCCTATTATGAAAGATTTTATGGGATAAAAACCATGACAAGGAAAAGAGTGCAGTCTCCCCCTGAAAAAGACTTCATAGGTCTCGTAGATGACGCATTCCAATACTTAGAACATGTTTCCTGAATGTGGAAGTCGGAAGCGCTTTTGAGAATAAGCCAGCTGCATTTTCACTTGAGCGGATGTATTGGACATTGACTTCCTTGTTCTTCTCGAGCTCTCAAGTATAAGAGAAAAATCTTGGGGAATATGCTTCGTCCTGTCGCTCTTTATATAGCCTTCTTTGATTAAGCAACACAAGCAGCATTGTCTTCATACAATCTTGTTGGTTCTTTGCTGATCGCCTAATCCACTTGCTTCTTGGATATGATTTGTCATTGATCGAAACCATACACATTCTCTACATGCTTCATGAAGTGCAATGATTTCTGCATGGTTCGATGAGGTGGCAACTAAACTCTGTTTTTGAGAACGCCATGAGATTGCAGTTCCTCCAATAGTAAAAACATATCCAGTTTGTGATTTGGAATTATGAGGATCCGACAAATATCCTGCATATGCAAAACCAACCAGACCAAACTCGGACTTTCTAGGATAATATAATCCTAAATCAATCGTACCTTGAAGATAACGGAAGATGTGTTTTACACCGTTCCAATGTCTTCGAGTAGGCGCTGAATTGTACCTAGCAAGCAAGTTAGTAGCAAAAGCAATATCTGGTCTAGTACAATTTGCAAGATACATAAGTGCACCTATAACACTCATATAAGTTACTTCGGGACCAAGTATTTCTTCATTTTCCTCACAAGGTCTGAATGGATCATTTTCAACGTTTAAAGATCTATTGACCATTGGAGTACTCAAAGGATCGATTTATCCATATTAAAGCGTTTTAAGATTTTGATGCACAAATATTCCATATAGAAATGCTCTATTTGGAGCCCAAGACAAAACTTAGTCTTTCCAAGATCTTTCATTTCGAACTCTTCTTTCATATGAGTTTGTGCATCACCAATCTCCTTTGGAGTTCCAATTATATTCAAGTCATCAACATATACAGCAATGATCACAAATCCCGATGAGAATTTCTTAATGAATACGCAGGGGGATATCGCATTGTTGGTTTATCCTTTACTCAAAAAATATTCACTCAAGCGATTATACTACATGCGTCCGGATTGTTTTAACCCGTAAAGTGATCGCTGTAATTTGATCGCACATATTTCTTTAGGTTTTGGACTTAATGCTTCAGGCATTTTAAATCCTTCAAGGATTTTCATGTATATATCATTATCCAATGATCCATATAGATATGCTGTCACAACATCCATTAAATACATTTCCAGATTTTTAGATGCTGCTAAACTCATTAAAAATCTGAATGTAATTGCATCCATAACAGGAGAATATGTTTCTTCATAATCAATTCCCGGTCTCTGAGAAATTCATTGGGCAACAAATAGAACTTTATATCTTGTTACCTCATTTTTCTCATTTCGTTTCCGAACAAATACCCAATTATACCCAACAGGTTTGACATGTTCGGGCATTGTGACAATAGGTCAAAAAACTCTTCTTTTATTTAGGGAGTTTAATTTAGTTTCCATGGCCATTTTCTACTCCTCCCAGTCAGGTATTTGCTGGCATTCAAATATGGATCTGAATCATCACTTTCAATTTCCTTGGATACAAAGAATGAGAAAATTCCATCATCAAATTCTATCTCATTTCTAACCCATAACTTTCTATTTTGGGTATAACTAATGGAAATCTCTTTTTTTGTATTATTTTCGTCTTCGGGACCTTTCTTTGTATCCGGCTCTCCATGAACCTTTTCATTTATTGTATCCGGTTCTTCATGAACCTTTTCATTTATTGTATCATGTTCTTCAGGAACCTTATCATTTGATTCTCCCGATTTCTTTTTCTTCCTGGGATTTTTATCTTTTGATCCCATCGGTCTCCCGCTTTTCAGCTGAACCTTAGGCTCATTAATTTTTCCATCAGTTTGTTCATTCGGAACATCAATTCTTGATGGAACATTCGCAGGGGTACATATGATTGTGTCACCCTTCTTGTATCAGTGAACGCATCTGGTAGTTGGTTTGCCATATTTTGTAAATGTACAATTTTCTGAATTTCCAGTTGATGTTGCTTTGTAAGGGGATCAAGGTGCAACAAGGACGGTGTGCACCATGTGATATCTTTTGGAACTTCTTTAATTCCTCCCCCTAATGCAGAAAATTCATCCTCATTGAAATGGTAATCGGAAAAACGTGTTGTAAACATATCACCAGTTTGCGGTTCAAGATACCAAATTATACTGGGTGATGTATACCCGACATATATCCCCAATCTTCTTTGTGGTCCCATTTTTGTTCTTTGCGGTGGAGCTATAGGAACATAAACCGCACACCCAAAAACACGGAGATGGGATATATCTAGCTTCTGGCCAGAGCCTAATAATGGGGAGTATTTATGGTATGCATTGGGCCGTATTTGAATCAATCCTGCAGCATGCAAGATTGCATGACCCCATACCGAAATTGGGAGATTTGTTCTCAATATTAACGGTCTAGCAATAAGTTGTAGTCGTTAAATTAAAGACTCAGCCATGTCATTTTGTGTATGAACATGCGAGACCGGATGTTCAACCTCATTTCCTAATGACATACAATAGTAATTGAAGGCTTGTGAAGTAAATTCACCAGCATTATCAAGTCTTACTTTCTTTATTGTGTAATCAGGGAATTGTGCTCTCAACCTGATTATTTGGGCAATAGATTTTGCGAAAGCCGTATTTCGTGTAGTCAATAGACATACATGTGACCATCTGCTGGATGCGTCAATTGATACCATAAAATATTTATATGGCCCGCACTGTGGGTGAATAGGCCTACATATATCACCATGTATTCTCTCTAAGAATGTTGGAGATTCATTCCCAATTTTGGCTGGTGATGGCCGAGTTATTAGCTTTCCTTGAGAACAAGTATTACATGAAAATTCTCTTGATTGAAAAATCTTCTGGTTTTTCAATGGATGGCCATTTGAATTTTCCACATTTTTTCTCATCATGACTGAACTGGGATGCCCTAAACGTTCATGCCAGACTCTAAACATACTTGTAAACTTCGGGTTTACAGTAACATATGATTCAACTATACATATCTTTGTGAAATGTATCCTGGAGGATAAACTGGTAGCTTTTCTAATATACATTTCTTCTCCGGGCTAACAGATGTAATGCAAAGGTATTCAATGCCCTTTTCATTCATAGTTTCTATGTGATATCCATTTATGCGGATATCTCTGAAGCTTAGTAAATTTCTGTAAGATTTTGGGAAATATAATGCATCATTTTTTTCAAATTTTGTTCCCCCTGGCATTGAAAAACTGGCTCCGTCGGAGCCCATGATAATCTTTGCATTACCAGATATAGTATTCACGCTTCCGGCGCAATTTTGTATTTTAAGGGAGGAGAAATACTTTTTATCTTTAAGTATTGTGTGCGTTGTAGCACTGTCTGCCAGACATATATCTCCATCCTCAAATTTTGATATTTTCTGAATTTATAAACATTCATAAAAGATGTGTTAATATAACAAAACAAAATGTTTATATTACAATAAAAACTATCTTACAACAGAACATACAACATATCAAAACATACAGATAAACACTAGGTTTTCTAGTTCTTAATTTATTCTTCATAAAGATACAAATAATTATGCTGTCATACAAACTTCTTCAGGAAGTTTTATTCGTTTTGGCTACTGTTGATGGTTTCAGGATCAACTACATAGTCTGAAACATCGAGATGTGTATCATTATCTATACCATCGAAAGAAGGCCCTGATTCGTGATAGACGAAGTTGGTTTCCTTTTCCTTTTGAGATTTTTGATACAGATCGGTTAAATGTTTTGGCGTACGACAGGTACGGGACCAATGTCCTTTCATGACACATCTGTAGCAAGCATCCTCATGCTGCTTATTTGTGGCACGACCAACTTCGTTCCCTTTTGAACCTTTTATTATTATTTCCTTCATTGTTGGAATCATAAGGACGAAATCTTCTTCTTGTCCTCGCCCTTGTCCATGTACATATCCTCCTCGTCCACGACCACGATCATTTCCTCGACCGTGTTTACTTCCGTAATTATTATAATTGGACGATGCAACATTCACTTATGGGAATGAGGCCGGTCCTGTCGGAGGGATTGATGGTTTAACATCACAATTTCATTGTTTTGTTCGGCAACCAACATAACTTGCATTAATTCAGAATTCTTCTTGTATCCGTTTGCTCGGTATTGTTGTTGCGGAACCACATTTCCAGGATAAAATGTTTAGAGAGTCTTTTCGATCATATCGAAATCACTTATTGTTTCTCCACATAACATCATCCTGGAAGTAAATCCGTACAAAGTGGAATTATATTCAGCAACACTTTTAAAATCCTGAAGCCGGAGGTTCAACCACTCATGTCTAGCCTTCGGTAAGATCACGTATTTCTGGTGATCGAACCTTTCTTTGAGGGCTTGCCAAAGATCTGCAGGATCTTCTTTTGTGATGTATTCATTTTGTAAACCATCATGGATATAGTGGGTTAAAAATATGGTGGTGTTTGCCTTATTTATTTCTGAAGTCGTTTTCGACTTATCGATGGTGTAAAGAAGCCCTTTTCTTTTCAAATGTCTCCTTGTTGAGACTGCCCATCTCATATAATTATTCCCAGAGATGTCAAGGGTAGCCATCTCGAGTTTTGCCAAGTTTGACATAATAACTGTAAAATTTAACAATTTAAATAAAACGTAAATTTAATCGGTTTAAAATTTCCAATTTAAATAATATGATAATATTATTTATTTTAAATTAACCATTTATATAAGTGTAATCATCATAATAAGACATTTATTTAACTTGTTTTAAAACTATAGGTAGCTGTAGCACAAGAAAAGTAAATATAGAAAAATAAAACAATAGCTATATAAATTTCTTTAAAATTGTTGGTGAATATTTAATTATAAAATCAATCATAAATTTAATTACTAATTCCTTTAAATATCCATTTTAAAGGTCAAGATTAAATTCATAAATATAACATGAATTAAATTAGTATATAATTATGATAATAATCATAATTTAATAGAACAACAAAATAAAAGATTTGTCTTCTAGACAAAGTTTTATTATACGGTAACATTCTTATGTCTTCTGAACATTTTATTTCATATATGTTGTTTTAATATAGAGGAAAGTTCACCGACATAGCAAGATTTTCACAAAAAATATTAAAATATAATGGATACTTATCCATAACAGGAGCTAAATTTTTAAGAGAGGGGTTTTTTATTACTAATTATTTAAATATCTTTCAGACCTCAATTAGTTCAAATATTATATTACATGTTGGACACCATTTACAATATACATAAATTATATTTCTTTGATTAATAGATAGTTTTTGTGTGTTTCACATATATTACAAAATAAACTAATGTTTCATAATAAATAAATTATTTTCACTAGTAAACAATTTATTTCATATAACTCAAAACCTATAATTATTGACTATTTCTCTTGAAATCAACAATTTATTGTATTACTTAATAGAAGATGCATAAAAATTTGTTAAATTTATCTTTGCAAAATCACAAATGTTAAAACCACAAATGAACTTGCAAATTATAACCAATATTAGTATTAGCATCGATAACCATTTCTTAAATTAAAATAAAATACAAAGTTATAGTGTTTGAAACCATAACCTAAACCATGCAACCAAAACATGAAAGACTAATACAGTTCCAAACCCAAACATTGAAAATGATAGCCACTAAACAGATCAAATTTAAAATAAACCGCAATTAACAATCAAACCCCCTTAGACGCGCGATAATATGTCTTTAAGTCGCCTTAACACAAAGCAGTGTTTAATAAATTCGGTAAACATGTCGTTGGTCTATGATGGATATGAGTTCCTTAGATGTTTTCCTTCGCACGAAAGATGAGGGCAGCAAGAAAGAGACTCTTTAAACGGATCCTTCACATCACTAATGAGGGAGAAAGTGGAACATTTTGGACGGAAAAAACGTGATGTCTTTGAAGGAGTAGTGAGTCAAAATCTCACGGATGGTCAACAAGGTTTCTCTCATCGGCCGGCAAGAGAGTTATGCTCAAAGTGGTACTAATGGCAATGCCAACTTACACCATGACTTGTTTCAAAATCCCAACAACACTTTGCCATGAAATTCAATCAATCCTTACACGTTTTTGGTGGGATGATAAGGTCGGTCAACGCAAAATGTCTTGGGTTTCTTGGAACAAGCTTGCTATCCTGACGAATGTTGGAGGACTTGGATTCAAAGACATTGAATTATTCAATGACTCGCTCTTGGCCAAGGTCGGATGGCGCATACTCAAGTTCCCGAACTCACTGCTTAGTCGAGTATTAATGGGAAAATATTGTCAAGATGAGGATTTTTTTAATTGTTCTCCGCCTCCTAGAGCCTCGCACGGGTGGAAGAGTGTCCTTGCGGGTCGAAACATTATAAAAAAAAAGGAGCTTCCTGGCTAGTAGGAGATGGAACAGACATTAATCTATGGGACGAGCCTTGGATTTAGACAACACACGCCATCAGAGTGATGGGACCTCCCCCGAGGCTCTCCAACATCTCAAAGTTGCTAGCCTCATCGATCCATCAACAAATCTGTGGGACCTCCAAAAAATAAGAGCTATTCTCCCTGATTATGAACAAATCATCTTGGACCTGCCTCAAAGCTCCATAAAACGGAAAGCTAGATTGGTATGGGTGCCAATGTAAAACGGAAAGTACTCAACAAAAATATGATATGCCCTAGCCTCTCTTGAAAACCATCCACCCGAAAACCTAAGCTTCAACTGGCAGGCCAATATCTGGAGTTTAAAAACCACTCCTAAGATTTCGACATTCCTTTGGAAGGCTTGTGCAGATGCACTCCCCGTTGGGAATCTCGGATAGCAAGCTCTACCCCTGGCTTATCTGGAGAATCTGGTTAGCTCACACTAATCTTTTGTACTCTGATAGGTACATCTCGGAAGACCAAACAATCCTAGCAAAGCCTACTTGCAGTGCACAAGCAAACCAGGCTACCTCCCACTCCCTCTCCAATCGTTGCACCCTTCACCATGTTAAGTTTCATGGGCTTCCAACTAAAAGCAAATTGACAATTAGTGGAGAGATCCAATCTACTTATATATTACTAGTGATCCCTTCCAATTCTCGATGTGGGATATAATCCATTAATCTCGGTATGCTCGGGCAAGGATCAATGGACCGATTTAGGTCAGATCGATGATGGATCGGGTTGGATAGTATGAATCGGTTATGCCCGTTTGGGCTTAATGTGCTCTGATACCATGTTAAGTTTCATGGGCTTCCAACTAAAGCCAATTGACAATTAGTGGAGAGACTCAATCTACTTATATATTACTAGTGATCCCTTCCAATTCTCGATGTGGGATATAATCCCTAATACACCATTCATACCGACGCCTCATGGGACAGTGTTTCACACAGATGTGGAATAGGTGGAACGATAACCATCACAGGCACTAACACCATGGAGGCATGTACAACGCATGCACCATTCCAATGTTCGCTCAGCACTTGCAGCGGAAGCATTAACAATCAAATTCATGATGAGGCAAGCCCTCGACAAAGGAATCACAACAGTTTCGGTCTATACGGACTCCCAAATTCTCAGTACTCTCCTAGCTAGCAAGGAGGAACACATCAAAATCTTTGGCACTCTGGAGGATATACAAGACCTATGCAAACTTGGATTCTACTTAATCAATCAAATGAAATGTTGACAAAAAAAGAAGAAGAAGATGTTTTCCTTCGCACTTCCTATCTTTTATTTGGTGTGTTCGAATTTTGCAATACACTGTTTGGTTCGATCTCTTGAATTCGATCTTATTAAAATTATGTTGATAAAAAAATTAGTAAACGTTTAGGAAAATTAATTAAATTATTAAATAAACTCTTTTTTTTAATCATCTGAGTTTTATTAGAATTTGAATAAATGAATAGAGCTGTTACATCCCAATCATGAAAAAACTCGAAAAAGTCTAAAACCAAAACCACATCAAACTCCTAAGTAAAAAACTTTTAGAGTTAAACCACAAACAAAACCCACATATCAAAAGATCAGAAAGAAAAATATATCACGTTATTCAAATAAGCCATTATCTAAAATTACACTTTATGGTAAGATAACATTTTATGTCTTTTTTTATTGATTCATAATATGATGTAAGTTGAACATTCAAATAATCTTACAATCTATCATTACCAAGCTTCCTCCATTTTTACAACTTTAATCCCTTGTAGTAGCATTGCTAATTTGCTATCATGAGACGATGAGAACAAGCTGCTAAATAGCTCACACGGTCGACTATTTCTCTTTATATAGTTGGCTCATCGTTTGGACAATGTTATGTTTTCCAAAAGATGTAACATTCAGTCAAGAACAACTTTAGATGTAGCATCTAAAGCTTTGCTCCTTTCTTTCATCTTGAATCTATTGATGGGATTGCTACCTTGAGACAACAAGAACAATCTGCTAAATGGCCATGGAATTGTGAATCCGCTCTTAATTATTACCGTCAACAATCTCCTCCTCCTCCTCCTCTACTTCTTCCTCTAGGCGGGTATCCTCAGTTCCATGGTTGCTTCAAAAACTCAATAATATTATTTTAGAATTTGTTGAATATCTTCTACACACAAAAGTTCAGCCAAAAGAAAACAAAAATTTTGGTGCCCCTAGAAATACAAACTATTGTTTCCAAAACCTTTTCTTAGTTCATTCTTCCTGGCGGCGGTGGCGGTCGATGTCTAGGCTCAGCTTGACGAGTACGTGAAGATGTACTTCCTGCTGTACTAATTTTTAAACTTTCAAACAGTTGTGCTCTATTTCCTTCTCCTTAATAATGTAGAAAAAAACCGCAAATACGAATGAGATAGAGAATTAATATGAACTTTTAATGACTATAAGACCAAGACGGTCACTTACTAGACAAGGGTCGGGCCATTGTTGTGTTGTAAGCGGAGAGCAAGAGGATAACCAAAGTGATTAAGGATAAAACTTGACGATTTATTAGTGTTTTTTTTTGTTGGTTAAGATAAATGTTAGAGGTGATGGTTACAAGTTTATGCTAGTACTATACTTATATAGAGACGGATATTTGGTGAAGTGCTAATATATATGTTGTATATAGTACTTAAGTTCGTTAAGACCGCATAAACAAAAAGATTACTTTTAATCATGTCAACTCTCTTTAGCTTTTGTAAAAATCTGACTAAATCTTAACGCGTTAACCAAAAGATTACAACAATAATGTGAATCATGGATTAAACAAGTCACATTTTTTTCTTTTATAATATAAAGAACTTGAGAATAAGACATACATATATTTGATAAAAATTGATAAGAACCAATCACTAAACTGGAACAAATTGGTATGATTAGATGAAAGAAAGAGTGGAGAAATATGATATTTATTCTCCACTCATTTACATTTCATAGTGGGTAGGTGAATTCTTCTTTTTATGTCAAAAATGGTTTTGTTCTAAGCTTTTAGTCAGGACCTATCAATGGAACTAACACCATTGCAGCCATGTCAAAATAAAACATGTTTCTCAAATCGAATTTATATGTAAGAATATGGTTTACATCATATTAAACTATGGTATCAAAGTTGGATTAACTGTTTCATAAAGGTAGCAAAAAACTTGAAAGATAATTAATCAGTGTCCAGGTCCTCTTTTATAAGTAGGAGGTGATACACTTGGAAAGACACCGATCTTCAAATTTCCAAATTGTTGTGCTATGCTTATTTCCCCTTCATAATAATTCAAGAAAAACAACAAAAAATGAGATAAAGAATGGAATATGAATCTTTGTACCGAGTGTAATTTTTATGAACTTAGCTAGTATAAGATCAAGAAGTTCACTTACTCGGCAAGGTTCGAGCCATAGTTGTGTTGTACGCAGAGAGTAAAAGAAGAAGAATGATCAAAGTGATTAAGAAAAACACCTGACGATTCATTTGTTCTCTTCTGTAGTTTAAGAGTTTATACAAGAGTTCTTCATGTTATGTATGGTACTGTATTTATATAGAGAATGAGGTTTATAAAATTTAACTAACCTCACTTTTTTTTGTTTTTTTTAAAAACTGATATACTATTGAAAAGCGAGAAATTAAAGGTACAAGGCCATGGCTTTTAAGCCCATATAGTTTTTGCAAAGAGTAATCTAACTAACCTTCACGCGTAAACAAAAAGATTACATAGTTATCATTTGATTAGACTGGGAAATGATACAAACGACTTGGTCTAACAAACATACAATACTAAATGCAAAAGAATTGATAAGTCTCTTTTTTTAATAGACTTTGGAATCAGTTAGTAACACAAAATTTGTAAACAATACTGGTAAAAAGAATTTTTTAAAAAATAAATAAATGTTTTTTTTTCTTAAGTAGTGATGAATGTTATATCATGTTTGAAATTCTACAAAAATTACTATGTGCAATTTTTTGCTGAAGTCACTTTTGTTCTTATTCCACCATCAGACTTACCCGTAACTACCAATTTGATACTAATTTGAAGAAGTGAACTTGATAGACAACAAAAGAACATCAAAGACTTAATAAAATCCTCCAAACAGATTCCTCAAAAGAAAACAAAGAAACACAAATTAATTGGACTCGGTTTTCCAAAAGATGTTTCATTCAACCAAATCTGAGAAACTCATAATCATAACCAAAGCTTCTCTTGCTCCTTGTTTTTAACTTGAATCCCTTGAAGCATTGCTATCATTAGACGAGAAGAACAAGCTGCTAATGGCCATGGGATCGATAAAAACAAATATTTAAAAGAAGAAAATATATTTTCTTATTATTATATAAAAAAACTGAAAATATTAATTGAAATGTGAAAATATGAGTTTATGTTTTCTATCAACTTATCAATTTTTGTTAATTTTTACACAAACTCAACTCAAAACATAAAAAAAAGTCTTAACTGTAATTTTTAATTTCCCATTCACATTCACATTCACATTCACCACCTTTTTTTTGGTATAAATTACATAAGATTTTTAAGTCCGTGGCCATCTCGTTTCATCTCTCTTTTCTTCGAATTTTTTGCAATACCGTAAACTAATTCAAACGGAAATGTTGCAATGTATTTTTTTTTATTCTGAGTATGAAAATAGACACGGTAAAAAAAAACAAAACAAAAAATAATCGCAAAACGAAAACATTCCAAATTGCAACAAGAATAGAATAGTAATGAAAACTAAGAAGGTGGGTGATAATAAGCATATGCAGCATAATAGCATTGAAGGAATGTAAGAAGTAACAAAACAAATGCCGCAAAGAAAGAGATAAATGCCCACGGGGTATCAAAGTACTTCTCTTTCAAAGTCTCCATCCAAGCATTCCACTTCCTGAAGTACTTATAGCGATGGTCATAAGAAATCTTATCTTTAGCCGACTGGTTATAACAAGCGTTAACTTTAATCGACAGTTCACGTAAATAACTTCGGTCGATGTTGAAAACAATACCTTGACCCATCCGGTTGAACAAATCTACAACTTCATTATTGCTTTCGAAAGAGTGTACGATGATACCGCAGTTTTGCAAGTAACAAACGTCTTCCACAGAATCTATTAGACTGTCCATGAAGATTATGTAGGATGTTATGTGATTGCCGGAGTAGTTAGGAAACTGCTCGAGAGCTATCATATTCAAGAAAAGAGACTTGGTACCTACAAGAAAATGCATTTATTGTTTTCTTCAATCTTAATTTCTTTTCACTTGCTTATATGAATAAAATCAACGTAAAGAAAAGAACATCTAACTAAACTTCATGGATGAACATTTTTGGTATCTCTATATAACCGTTTTCAAAACTAATATTCAATAAATTCTTGGTGTCCCTCATCCTGAAATTAATACCGACATCCCTCAGTTTCGTCACGCAATGTTGTGGGCTCTCGTGCATCAATTCTACGTGCACTCTCCTTGCGTACATGTTAGGCATGAGACTTTGACGAAAAACATCCAGGCAATGTAAGCTTTCCCCAAGGTCGAAGCTTTCCTCGGGGTCAAGGTCAATCGATTTACCTTTCCTCATGTCTGGTTTTGTAAATTCGTTCAAAAAGCTGTCTCCTATAATTAGTGTGTTGAAGAATTGAATTGCTAGAGACGCCACTAAATTATTGGTTTGCATCATTGGACCGAGCTGTAGTTCTAACAAACGATTGAGTACGAACAAAGGAAGTTGATTTTCCACCATTGTCATGTCACGTTTAATCAAATGCATAGACTCTCGCAGGGTGAAAATTGGGTGATTACGTGCATACCTTCACATCAAAATCAACAATTTAGATAATCAGATCTGAACTCAGGCAGGTATATAAGATGTTTTGAACACACACACACAAAAAAAAAAAAAAAAATGAAAAANAAAAAAAAATGACAAAACCCAAAAAATCTAATCAGGAATTACCTCCTCTTTTTGAAATCCAAGCGTTCCTGGTGTGCCATCAAGATCTCGAGAACAAAACAACCATCAAAAACAAGCATTTTTGTGAACTCATAACTACTCATACTAATGACACCTTCGTAGCAACCACGAGCATCCTCCTCGAGCTCTATCATGGCGTCAATGTACATTTCAATGCCACGGTTCGTACGTCTCAGAACCTTATTGACCACGCGCCCTTTGTGGGGCTCCATAAATCGGAGATCTTCCTCACCATTGTGGTATGGACCAAGCGAGACAGTCTGAGGGCAGTACGGCCTATCTTGCTTTTCGTGCATGTATTTTGGAATTTTGTAGATACAGTTGTAACTCCCTTTACTTATGTCATCCTGTCTCTGCAGCTGCTCGAGCTCTTTTTTGATCGAGATCACAAAGTCATCTCGTGTCAAAATTTCCATTTTGTGTGGTGGAAGCTTTTCAGAGAGAGAGAGGGTGAGTGAATAATACTTGGATGAACCGACGACTTAACTTATACAGTTTTCTTGGTCAACAGTTTAAAGCTACAGCCTAGCCATATCTACCTATCCTTCTCCTACTAAATGATTTTAATGATTTTTGCTTTTTATCTGTTGGCGTCAGAAGAGACTTCATGGATTGAATATTTGGATGGGAACAGATTCACTGTAGAATTGAAACAAACCGACACCAAATTGCTTTTATGGGATGGGAGAAAGAGAAGCCTCATGTTTGTGCCTCTTTAGCTAAACAATTTACATGGACATTATTACAACTTTGGAATCAAAATGGATCAAAGGAAGTAGAAACATATTTTAAGTTCTTGAAAACATGTAATTTTTTTAAGGGTAATTTGGTGAGAGTCACATTTGTTGTTTTAATTAACTATATAGCATCAAAGCTCTGATATTAGACATATAACTATGGTCCCACGTAGTTAGAGCATCTCCATCCATAAATCTTAAGGAGTTGCTTAGAAAATTATAGTTTAAGAAAAATTAATATAAAAAAGAGTGAATTGCTTAAAAGGCTAAGCAATTCACCCAAAGTTGCTTATTTAGGCAATTTTAGGTAAGTTTCTTAATTTTTCAAGCAACTCTCTTCTTTTTATATTAACTAGATGAATATCCGCGCTACGCGCTACGCGCGGGTTTTTTATCCCTAAATTTATTTTTCACCTCCATTTTTTTTAATATGCTCTTTAGGAATTTGGTCGGTTTCTAATTTCTCATAGATAGAAGTATTTCACACANTTCATAGATAGAAGTATTTCTCACATAATAGTACTGAGCTTTAAAATGACACAAAAACATATGGTAAAATGAAACTATATTTGTATTAAATACGAACAAGTTGGTCCATTTCATTTTATAATCCCGGAAGGTTTAAGAGCCATTGGTGTTGTAACTCTTCCCATCTTTAATATTCTTCATACAAGCAAAGACAATCTCAGATTATTATGAGAATCGGTGTACCACAACGACACAAAATCCC
>OVAP01002620.1:0-18915 GCA_900406295.1 Aurinia saxatilis
AAACATGGTTTTACAAAAGACATAAAACCTACATCCAGTTGTCCTAACATTTTGTATGCCACTAGCGGTTCCTCTACTGGTTATCTGCAAGGAAATAGAGGTTGTTGAGGGGTGAGTAACTAGTTTACTCAGTGAGTTATGGCTCCCCTAAACCTACATGGTTAGTTCCCAACTCAAACCCAAAATAACAAGCAACACGCAATGTCACACAATATGCACCTAAAACAATAACTCCTAAAATGCAATGCAACATAAAAATGCCTAATCCTAGGGCCCATCTACCAACGCATTTGATACTTCCCTCATTGCTTACCGGCATCACCCAACCTTAACCACAAAGGCTAAAAGTAGTTGACCCACAACTTGCAACGCCACTGCCCTCGGAAGCTACCTGAAAACCAGTGGTTCACGCAGCGAAAGTATCAAACCGTTCCTAAACAATAATTTCCCACATGATCATCGTGTTTCACGGATACTCTTATCACGTGAATCCCGCACGAGTAACCATGTCGTACTTATCCTTATCTAAATGCAACAATCAACCACACACAAGTAATAACAACACACAAGCAATAACAGTAAGTAAACAAGCAACCGCATTCGCTTATCCTCCCTCGCGATATGCGCAAACATCACCGCACTCACCTTAACTAACTTAACTTGGATTCAAACTTAATATCTAGACCGGTCCTAGACTGCTCAACTACTACTCGAGCTAAGGAAGCTTTCTTCCTTTGAAGCGGACAGAGTTTCGGCTAGCTTTTGACGTTTCTTAACAATG
The DNA here is from genome assembly GCA_900406295.1 of Aurinia saxatilis. Taxonomy (NCBI): domain Eukaryota; kingdom Viridiplantae; phylum Streptophyta; class Magnoliopsida; order Brassicales; family Brassicaceae; genus Aurinia; species Aurinia saxatilis. Next base: position 782 of record OVAP01002620.1, read on the forward strand.
AAGAAACGTACCTTTCTTCACACCGAAGAAACGTACTTTTCTTCACACCGAAGAAACGTACTTTTCTTAGCACTGAAGAAACGCAAAAGGGTTTACTCTAAGAACTTAAATAGTAACTAACCTCACTTTCTCTCGACCAGATCCCGCACCTACTCGATAGTTCTCGAAAAGCGACTACGGTTTTTACTACGGTTTTACCAGAGGTTCCCCAAGGTTTCCTAAGGTTGAGGATGACAAATGAAACTAGCTTGAGGGGGGTTATATAGGAAAAGTTTTGGTCAGCAGCTTCCGATGAGTCATTCACACGGTCGCGACACCTCGTGCTTCTGCATTTTTTGTGCTTCCGATTTATCGTGCTTCTGGATGTGTCGTGCTTTTGATTTGTCGTGCTTAAAGACTTGTCGTGCTTCAATGTGTCGTGCTTAAAGATTTGTCGTGCTTACTGATGTTTATCCACAGCACCTCGTGCTTCCATTAATCTCGTCGTGCTTCCTCATCAAATTTCCGCAAAATGTCGAGCTTCCACAAATTTAATATTCCTACAAAAATGTCAATTCTGAAATAACACCTCGCCACCTCGTGCTTCTTTAAACGTCGTGCTTCTGCCACATCGTGCTTCCGCCCATGAAGTCTCGGTTACTCTGTCTCGATGACTTGACTTATTCCCCGATCACTTATGAGGGTCATTACATGGGATGTTTACCGCCGTGATGGCCGGGATGAAAGGAGTTCTTCTTGCCTCTTCAAGCATCCGATCGATCGATGGGGGCGACGAGGTCGCTTGATGAACCTGGTTCTGAATGGTTTTAAATCCGTTGTTGGTCCTCGCGATCATGGCTTTCATCTCGTCTAGGTCGGCACAAAGATCTCGGTGTCCTGATTCCTCGTTAAGATCATGATCGTCGTCCAAAATCTCTACTATGTTGGCAGCGGCTTTGGAATCTTTGGCTTGTTCACCGTTTGTTCCTGTGATCTCGTCGGCTTCCGATTCTGATCATCCATGTTCCGAGATGTCTCGCGGTTAATGATTGCCCCGCCAAGCCTCGAAGCTCCTCGTCTTGGAGGAGGAGGAGGAAGGCGAGTGGGATCTGTGATCCTGAAGGTGTTGGAAGGCGTCTGGAAACCATCATTGAAGTTGAGAGAGCTCCGAACATTGGTTGGGACTTTTCTCGGAGGTTTGCGCGTCGCGGCTAGCTGGGTAGAAATTGAGTTCAGCTGGTTGAGGATGCTGAGGTTTGTTGTTTCCTGCTGCGAGGCTCGGTGAGCAAGATCGGCTAGCATAGCAGCAACGGCTTCTGGCTTGACCTCGACACGCCCGACTCCCTGGTTGTCGGTTAATGTTCGCGTGATAGTAAACAGTGTGGCCGTTCCTAGTTGACGTCCTTCGGGAGGGTTTTGGTGCTCGTTGGACATTATTCTTTGCTAGGGCTTTGGTTTGCGAGAGAGTTATCGGTTCCCCACAGTCGGCGCCAAATTGTGTGGGTTAGATCACACAATCACTAATTTGTTCGAGGTTCTGGATGAGGACTCGATACAAAGGGCAGAACGCAAACACAAAGGATAGTTTTTTATTGATTATGAAAAAGATTCTTTCGTAGCGTAAGCTTTTAGGATTCTTAAGCCAGAAAGAGATGATCTAACAAGTTTAACCTAGCGAAGTATATATACAAGATTGTGCCGACCTATTCCTAGGTTAAATCTTCCTATATCTTCTCGTATTTTCCGTTATCTTCTCCTTTCCTTTTTCTAAATGTCGGTCTCGCCTTTATTTCTTGGACAGGGCTCGCCCTTACATGTGAATGGATTTCCGTTACTGGATGGGCCTCGCGGTTCTGGTCCAAATAGCTTCAAACAAAGACTTCGCCATTTTATGCATATAGCGACCTCGCATTTATGGTACTGCATGACCGCGAGGTTTCATTCGCATTCGACATCCTCGGAAAAAGGCGAGGTCTTCGAAACAATGACCTCGCGCTTAAGTAATACTTAATGGCAAGGTCGCAACCTAGCTCTAAACACCACCTTCCTAATGGTGAGGTCATTATCCCAATGACCTCGCTCTCATGGTGGTGACTCTTTCTGCTGGACTCCGACTCCGACTGCGAGGCTCTCGTGTTGGTGTCCTTCTCGCATTGATCGTTGACTTTCTCAGTTTGACCCGTGGGGGATATTAGACCCCCACAACGGCGTAGATTCATAGTCAGCCTCCTCATCAGACAAGGCTAGGCTTTCTACTCCTTGACTTCAACTCTCCTCATATCGGTCTTCTTCTTCTTCCATGCCTTTTGGATATTCTGATATTCTTTTTTTTATAGGAAAAAATACAGCAAGTGAATTAACGTGCAAAGATCAATGAAATTAAAGAATATAACAATAAAAGGAAATAACAATAAAAGGAAATACGCTTCTTTTTATTATTATTTTTATTAAGGAATAGAAAATATGCAATTAAATTTCAGACAATGCAATATGGAAATAAAATTTTCTTTTCTTTTCTGTAGAGATTCTTGAATTAATGGAAATAAACTATAAAAAAAACAACAAATATAAAAGTAAGTAGCACAAACACTAGCACAGAGATGATAAAAATGATGCAAACGAATTGAAAGAAACTTTTTTATGAATTTTTATGATTTGATGACGCTGAAACAAAAACAAATGACAAGAAACTTGAAATAAAATTGCATAAAAAGATTTTTTTTTTTTTTGTTTTAGATTTTATGAAATAAATCAACAAAACTGAAAATTAAAATAGATAAAGGTTGGGTGAACACAACATGGGTTTGATAGGAGCTTTTAGCTCTGATACCAGATGATATAGGCATAAAATGGAAACTGGCTCGTACTAGCTCGGAGACAAGCTCGGAAACTAGCTCAGAGACTAACTCAAACTGAAACAGAATGGCACGGAATTATGAGGATAGATTATGGGATAAATCTGCAGTTCGTATGACACTCTCAGCTTGATCAGTTGATGGAATTAAGAAGTGGTAGATGATGGGACCGATGCAACTAGTTGTATAACTCTCTTTGTAAGGTTGATGGATGGAATGGATGGGTAATCGATGGATCAAAAGTCGCCACAAAGCTTATGGAAGAGGCTTTGATAAGACAAACAAGAGATGGCTTCTCACCAAACTCTCAAATGAATTCAAAGGGAAGGATTCTAACACAACTCTTTATAAAGTCATAAAATAAGCATAAAGCTTAGAAGAAGAGATAATTCTCATACTTTAATTCACTCAAAGGGATCTGTCTTTTACAAATAAAATGAATGAGCTTATATATAGCTCCTACACGTTTTTACAAAGGGAAAATAAAATAATTGACATAAATTGTGAATTAATCAAATGCTTGATTGATATGGTCCTTAATCCTTGATTTTGGCCAAATGATAAAGATTTGAGATTCTTTGTATCTGGACAACTTGGGCATGAAACAGTGATGTCTTGGGATCCTTTGCATCTTGTTTGATGCCTCTAAATTAGCTGGTGCAAATAAATTAAGGAGATATATCAATTGATCAATATTTACTTTAATTGATTCCAGATATGGAAATTTGAGGTGTAGCTTGATCTGCCTGATCTCATGACATAATTTTTCACTTGTATGGACTCTTGAGAGGCTTGTAGATATGTTCCAAGATGGTTTTGGTCATGGCTAATTTAGTTTGGAATTGAGATCCTCATCAACATGGAAGGCCGCGAGATGAGCCTTTGGGTCGGTAAATCCCTTGAAGACGAGAATTTTCATCTTTCCTGGATAAGGGATATTCACCGCTGTGATTACGGGAGTGAACGGCGTTCTCCTTGCTTCCTCTATCATGCGGTCGGTCGTCGGAGCCGAGGATGTTGCTCGGTGAACCTGGGACTGGACCGCCTTCACTCCATCTTGAGTCTGAGCGATCATTGCTCTAATCTCTGCCAGCTCGGCATGAAGTCTAGATGTTCGAAGTCCTCGTAGGCATCTTGATCATCATCGGGGATTGTGATTTTGTTGGCATCGGCTTGTGGATCGGGGCCCCGCTCTCTGTTAGGGCCGAGGAGGATTTCATCCTCGGCTCTCTGTCTGGGCTCATCTTCCGCGTTCCTTGTGGGTTCGCGGGCGGTAGCAAACCTCGGATCTTCCTCTCGGCCAGTTCGTTGGTCTTGTTCTCTGTTTGGCGTTGAAGCCCCTCGTCTCGGAGCAGGAGGAGGAAGCCGAGTAAGGTCCGTAATTGTGAACGTGTTTGATGGTATGTGGAACCCTTCCTCGTAGAAGTTGAGTGTGTTTCGGGCAGTGAACAGCACTCATTTGGGGGGCTTCCTCGGCGAAGTGAGCTGGGTAGAGATGGTATTCACCTGGTTGAGGATGTCGAGGTTTGTCTCCTCTTGTCGCGTGGCCCTCTGGGTGAGGTCGGCTATCGTCGCCGCGATAGCTTATGGGTTCACCTCGGTTCGGGAGACACCCTGGTCATCCATGACGGTTCTCGTGATGGTGAACGGTGGAATTGGCTCTAATGGGTTGTTCCCAGCGGGGATCTGTTGTTCGTCAGACATTTCTTCACTAACAATTAGGTTTGTGGAAGTAGTCTTCCGATCCCCACAGTCGGCGCCAAATTGTGTGGGTAAAAACACACAATCACTCTTTGTTCGAGAATTTTAGGAAGGGACTCGAAGCAAAGAGCTTAGGCACAAACACAAAGAATTAGCGAAGAGTTTTTTGTATAGATTTGAGTAATAGAGAGTCTTTCATAACGTAAGCTTTTAGGGTTGCCTGAAAGAGATGATCATACACGTTTAACCTAAGGAAATATATATACAAGATTATGCCGACTTAGGGATAAGTTAAACTCCTAGATCTTTTCGTATATTCATGTTCCTTCTTGCATTTTCCTTAAAGTCGGCTCGTCTACTTGGGCCTCGATCTTCTCAGCCTTCCATCGATACTGGGCCATTCAGAGTTTTCGCTCGGCCCACCGTTATATGCTAACGAACTCGGCCTTCGGGAATAAACAAGAATGGGCCGAGGAAATGATTCAGTTATTTCCTCGACATAATGTATGTGATACAAATCTGGCCGAGGGTATGATATTGTTAATGTCCTCGGCTTGGCGAATGTAGAGAACTATGTCGAGCTCATGATTTAGTTAATAGTCTCGGCATGTTCAAATGAGGGTTATGCAGAGGAATTGATTTAGGTAGACTTCCTCGGCATTCCTTAGCAAACTTGTCGCCGAGGTCATGCTTTAGGAAATGACCTCGGCCTAGATGTTCAGGATTTAGTCATTTGCTTCGACTGCTTGCCTATGATCGTAGGTGGGGATATTTGATCCCCACATTGTCTATGAGAGAATCATTAATTGGAGTTATTATTAGGCTCCAAGAGACTAAATTTGTATGGGCTGCCCAAATTGTTCATCACTACCTCACCAATCAGCTAGCAGTAGAGAGGCATAATGAGTTATGGTCGTTGATTGGTAGTGAACCTGTGAGGCTGTCACTGCATGAGTTTGAAGACATTACCGGGACGAATTGTGGTCCACTTCCTGAAGCTATAGGCTTTGCTGATCACACAGAATTTTGGAAAGACTTGGGGTTGGTAAAAGAGGACAGCTTTGTTTTCAGTCATGGACCCAATTTTAGTGAACTGAAATCTGTTTTGCCAGGTTGTAGAGGGTGGAGCTTGGATAAGAGGAAAATGCTCGCAAGGTTGTGTCTTCTCTCAGTTGGAATCCATGGGATTTCTCCTGGGAGTAGATTAAATTTTGATGTCGCTATAAGAGTACTTGACCCGGACAGTTTAGAGAGCTGTCCTTGGGGACGGGTTTCCTTTAAGAGCATCTTGCTGTCGCTGAAGACGATTACTGTTTAAGGAAAGAAGAGTTATGTTGTCCAAGGGCTTATTCATGCTTTACTCATATGGGTGTATGAGTCATTCCCTACTTTGGGACAACTGTATGGTAGGAAGAAAGCAGGGGTTGAAGTGCCTCTTGTCTCGTGGGGTGGATCTCGTAAGAGAATTAAGCTTGACGAGTTAATTAAAGCGGAGAGGAAAGCACATGACAAGGTATGACACTTAATAACTTTTACTTTTATGTGGAATGGTAGTGTCTGATAGTTAGTCTGTTAGGATTGGTTGGTTTGTTAGGAATGAAAGTTTAATTTGTTTGTATTTGTGACAGATTTATTGTACTAGTGATAGATTTTTTTTTTTTTTTTAATGAGAAATTTGTATTTTCAGAATGATAGATTTCTTAAGTATTATTCACAGATTTGTGTCTTAACTATAACAGATTTGTTTCCTTAAAAAGGTTTTTTTCTTAACTTTCATGAGTTATCTTTGTTTAACACTAGTGTTCTTCATGTTGTTGTGTCTCAGGTGAGTGTTAGGCATCTCATTCAAAAGCCATATGATGATATTTATTCTACTTAGGAAGTTGACAACAAGGACAAAGCTTTGAACAATACAGAGCTCCTAAAGCAAAGGCGAAAATCAATGAGAAGGCCAGTTTAAGTGATAGCGTGGAAGATGACGAAGAGAGCGAATCGCCGGTACGTTAGTGTCTCGTTCAGTCTGTTGTTGTTTAATGTATTATCTGTAGTGTGTAAAACTTGACGTTGACTAAACTGGAATGTAATATGTATGTCTAAAAAAATTATGTTCTTATGTTGTGCTTATGTATTTTAATTTGTTTTAAGGATTGCTCTTTAGGTGGTTTTTATGTTGATAGGATAGATTGTGGAATGAGATTTGGTACTATTTAGTTCTAGTTAGTGTTTGTTTTACGCTGAGTGGATATATTTCATTAAATAATTAGTGATTCATAGTTGTGCGTATGTCTTTCAGTCATGGTTGGTTGAAACAAAGGCCACATTGCAAGATGATGAACCGATTCAATGCGTTGTGAAGAATCCGGCAAAGATTAGTACTAAAAAGGAAGAAAGAAAAACCCATTGAAGAAGGTGCAATGTGAGAAGCAAACATTTGTGAATAATCCAGCAAAGATTAATATTAAAAAGGAAGATAGAAAACAAATGTCCAAACAAACAAACAAGTTACGAAACAGTACCTTGGAAGGCAAGGAAACAGTGAATACGGTGGAAAAAAACAAAAAAGACATTGAAAGCTCCTCCTCACCCCAATTATTCGGACCCTAGTTTGCAAGCTAAATCGAAAGGCCTTAATAAGTTTTTTGATGGCATGTTAGGTTTTCTTGAAAATGGAAATTTTGGACGCAAAATAAAAAAGCAGGAATCTACATTCAAGTGGCCATACTCGCTTGATCCTAAAATCAAACATATGTGGAACGGTATAAAACCATCTACCGCAATTTACGATCCGATGAAGTGGGTGAACAAGAAAAAATTCAAGATATTAACGGATTGTATTAAGGTTGTGAGTAAGTTGGTTTTTTTAATATTCAATTACTAATATTATTCGTTATGTCTTAACATATCACTTTACTATTCCAAGGAGGAAACAAAAGGGGAGCCGGATTCGACAGTCGAGTTCTATAAGACATCAATTACTCCAAGACCTGACTGGCCTACAACTAATTACGGATGGTTAAGTGATTTTGTACGTGAATAAAATTATAATATACTCGGTAGTAGAGTTATTTATAGTTATGGTCATCAATATATCTAAAAAAAACTAAAATGGTTTTACTCTTTTATTGTAGCACATGGCAGCTACATTGAAAATGATTCACCTGAGGTCCATGCGGAATCCGTCTCCCTACTACACAGACCGCATTGCCTTCATTGATCAGTGGTTTGTGAATTATTGGGTAGTTGATTACAAGAAATGGAATCCGAAGACATGGGTGTTCTCAAACAAGTATGTTGAAATGTTCAATGGCCAGTTTCACTGTGACACCCATACAAACAAGAAGTGGTTCATTGATATCGATCACTTGTACGCAAGCCATCACGTGAATGAATATCATTGGGTGGCTTTGGACATCGACTCGCACAAATAAAAAATACACGTCTACGACAACAATGACACGTTTATCGACGACAAGTCCATCCAAGATGCTTGTAAGCAATTCGTCAAGATGATTCCTCATTTGCTTAATCCGCTTTTCCAAATAGTATTCGCAAGCGAAGTAAGAAGCAGTTCATTGTGTTACGCAGAAAGAATGACCCTCAAAATGACAATCATGGGGACTTTAGTGTGTACACCATAAAATACATCGAGTGTCTTACGTTTGGTTGCATATTTGAAGGGCTGGAGGACAAATATATTCAATACATATGGTTGAAATTAGCGGGTAATTTGTTCGAGGAGTGGAGGATCCGTTCGAAATATTTGTCGTAACAAGATGAGATGATGATGTTGTCAAGGAGGAGAAGCCATAGAATCAAAGTTCTTTGTTCAGTAATTTGTCTTTCCTATTTTTTTAGATACTTTATTGTATTTAAAGTTAATATTTATGAAATTTAAAATTAGATGACTTTGCTCTTTTTTTTTAGATGAATTATATTTCCCAATTTTCAACATCCATTTTTTCAAGTAGTCATGTTATAATCCGAACAAAAATACGTCCAAACAATCTCAAACAATCCAAAAAAGTCATGTATAACAAGTCATGTTATACATGACTTGTTTGGAAAGTTCGGATACTCCATCTAATTTAAATCCAAATTAGATGACTTTGCTATTTTTTTTAGATGACTTTTGTTCGGATTATAACATGACTTCAATTTTTTCTTAAATAACTGAAGTAGATAGTCGTGACTTGTTACTGAAGGAACAATCAAACCAATTTAAAAAGACAAAATTAATTTATATATCTCATAAGTTTCGTAAGTGAATAAAATCCAATAGTATTCATGCCAATAAACTTTCTCATCTACATCTCATCTATAAATCCAATAAACTTGAAAACATTTTTTCAAAAACAAATCTAGGAAATCAGGCGAGACCAGTACAAGTTTTAACATTATGCCCAACTTAATTACACTTGGAACCTGTAAGTTGTTTTCTTGGATGTTTGGTAACGGTATTGTTTTTCTTCAGCACTGTTTTTATCCTACCTTTAGGTCTTCCATGGGGTTTCCGAACAACATGAGGAATGCAAACTTCAGTGCCGACTTTTCTGATAAAGGTAAATTTGAATCCTTAAGCATTACAGTACCAGACCATGTCTCCACGGAATATTTTCTATGGTAATGCCTATGAGTATGTGTGACAATGGGGATGGAGTTCAAATTTGATGATGCAATTGCATGCACGCATGGAATCTTTTCTATAACAAATGTACAACACGAACATGTTTTATAGTCAAGTTGACGACATGCAGAGATGACCCACATGTCACCTGATATAGATGTTCATTAATTGCTTGTACCTTCAATTTTTTAGTATACTGCATATGGATCTGCGTGGGAGAAAAACAAGTATTAAAAAACATTGTAAGCGTATAATTATTTGTTACAAAATTTTCTTACCCCTATCAGTTTTTTAACACCTCAAGTCAAAGTCGTTTTCATTAACTTTCCATCATTGCCCCTCTCGGAAAACCATCTCGTCATCACCAACCTTACAGCGTCTAAGAGACCCACGATTGGCAAACATCTCACTCTGGAAAGCACATTATTAATCGATTCTGCAATGTTGGTCGCAGTGATATTGAACCTATTCCTGGGAAGTGAACACGAGTCCATCGTTAGGTTGCTAGGATCAGTCACTACTGGTTCGTGGATTAGACGAAAATGGATGAGGATTTGTAAAGGAATGAGAGGTGGTGAAGGGACGAATTTGATTCGAAGGTTAGAGAAACTTGAAGAAAATTTGAAAACGTCGACTACTATTGTTAGAGTTTTTTCTAGGCATCTGGAGAAATTGGGATTGGAAAGCTCTTAAAGCTTTGATTATGCTTTTACAAGCTTTGATTCAAATGTGAAATTGGAAAAAAAAAAAAAAGTGGTGATTTTTGGGAATCACATTTTGTGTTTTGATAGTTTCAGTGTGTGATTCTTATGCATTCATATGCTTGTGAATGTAATGATGATAAGTTAAAATTCATAAGTTGCTACCGGAATCCAAATTTAGAATGAGTAAGAAAATGAGGTGGATCTGTTCTTTGTGCCAAAACTATAATCATATTCATTATAATGGGTATTAGCTCGATTTCGTAATGTGATGTTGAAAAATTTTTCTTTCGGAGTTGTAGATGATGTGATTTTATATTGAGATTTAACGGTGATTTGTGATGTTTGATAGCTTGAATCTGAGACATTCTTTTTCTTCAATGTATAGAGAGCGTATACGAAGATGAAGAGTTCGATCAGCATCAAAGACAGAGTACGGAGTTCCGAGAATGAGTACTGAGTACATTGTTTTGTGTAGGCTAATTCTCTTCTTTGATATATATATATCAGATAAAACTTAAAAAATAATTATAATAATTAAAAATTTTGATATATATGACCAAGGATCTCTAGAGGTTGTTTATGCATGAATTGAAAACAAGGTCTCAAAATATAACCGATCATTTTTTAGAAGATGGAGAAGGCTTTAAGTTGGGAGATAGACAACATGTCTGAACGAAACGGTGTGGTAGCATCTAATCCTTTCTTAACCTGAGGCTGTGAATGATACAATTCTTAGCTTTTTAGCTTCTGTTTTTCTTTTTTTAGATCAACAAAGGGTTTGATATGTGGTCTTCTCCTAGGTTTCCCAGGGTTCATTCTAAGGGCATGTCCAATGGTAAAACTCATCCAAGTCTCTTATCTAAATATTTTATTTATAGTTTTAATGTAATTTATGAATAAAATTAAATAATAAATGATTTAATAAATTTAAACCAATAAAAACGATACAAGTGTATGAATTGAGACTCTTAAAAACCTCTCCCAACTCTTAATTTAGAGCTGCATCACCTTCTCTCTCCTTCTTTGATTTAATTTTTTTTATTTTATTAACAAAAATTGAATAAGAACCTCCCATTGGAGATGGCCTAAGGACCCCCATGTTTCTTCGGAGGATCAATCTATCGTCCGCAACAAAAATGAAAAAATTCTCAGGTTTGTTCGTGTGTTTGTTTTGGAGAAACAATACAAGAAAGTACATATGTGTAATTTAACAACAATATGACTACTGTAGATCTTTTACATTGAGACAAAAGAGTGAAAGTGTAACACCCAGCCTCTTTGAACATGCTAGAGACCAGGTGTTAAGAACAATTTCCAAACACAAAGTCCAGTTCAAGTTCACAACAGTTGTCACTGAAGCCTTGGCACCCATTTTTGCAAATCGAACACCAGCTTAGCACATTAAACTCAAGTCTTTTATACATGAAACAGGGGGAGAGAAGATGTGAGAAACACAAGGTTACTCAGTGAAGGCAAGCATAGCTCACCAAATTTACTAGCATAAAAGTTACAAGTTTACCAGTTAACACACATAACAGACTCACAAGCAAACAAGACACAATCAGAGCTAACACATTGAGCGCAATAGCAAATTCAGCTCATATTAAACACACAGCTAACCAAAATCAACTAACCAGATAACCAGATGAGTTAAGGATGTATCCTTAACCAGTTCAGTAAACAATACCAGATGGATTAGGAACGTATCCTTAACCAAACGAAAACAATACCAGATGGGTTATGGACGTCTCCAATACCTTATAACCAGATGGGTTAAGGTCGTATCTTTAACCAGCACAACAAACAATTTTACCGAATTTCAAATAACATGACAACCTATCAGTTTTGTATAAGTCACAGATAACACACACAACATCACATAAATGATTCCCACTATCTCTTTTAAAACAGCAGTCCTCATCACACAACATACAATAGCATATACTCATAAGCTCTAATCCTATTTACCTCATCACATATAACACACAAAAGTCTTGACATGATCTTAACTAAGTAGCACCAGCAACTTTTGAACTAGGAATAAGACAAATCCGTGTCCTCACCTGAAAACTGGTTCGGACAGAAATGATAGGCTGAAGCAGATTGCCAATAACTCCCTGCACAGCACTCGGATTGCCATGATTCTTGTCTCCTTGGATAGATAACGTCTGGAACTTCATCTTGATAGCTTTTGCACCGTCTGATTCCTTATACAACTCCATATATGCCTCCTGCAAGTTGGTTGTTCGGATTAGAGGTTGCTGTTGCGGATAGACTGAACTTCTTGGACATACAAGTCCGATGGAGACCATCTCAGACTTCATGGAAACAGAGGATTCAGAACTTCGCGTTGATGGGTGGCTCGTCGTCTAATTCCTTCTGAGTCACCGGGAAAATGCCTAGAAAGGTGGCTGTTCGGATTAAAAAATGTTGTTGCGGCATATTGGACCTATTAGAGAAGAATGGCCATAACTCTATGCACAGAACTCAGATTAAGGCGATCTCAAGCTCTATAGAAAGGTGAGACACAGACCTTCACAGCCACGGGTGGCGCGTCATACAATTCTCTAAATATCATCGGCAAAAGACCTCGAAAGTGGTGGCTCAAAATGGAGAATATGGTAGACAGATGAGGACTTGGAGAGAGAGGACATGGTGACACAGAGGATGAGATGATGATGATGGAGGAAGAAGGAGACAGATGTCAAATGTGTATAGGAGAAGACTAGAAGAATAAGGGTTTTTTCATTCTCTGTTCTTTTTAAGTTAACCATCTTATACATTGTGACGTTTTAAATAAATAATAAAATTAAAAACTAATTAAAGCGTATAATTACGTTATAAATATCTTATAAAATCTTGTAAATGTTTATGAAACCCCTATAACCTTTTGAAAAAAATCGGACACATTGCAATCAAGATCATGCGGCTTATAAATGCCTTATAAAAAGAAATGACGATAGTGCATCATTTTAAAAAAACTTTTTTTACATATTATAACTTATAAGAGAAATTACCTAGAATAACACATCATTATATCAAAACTACTACAATAACACACTCAAGGTGGAGTGTACTAAAATAAGACAAATGTTTTGTCAAAAGACATAATAACCCTTTTTGAATCTAATAATTACAAATGTGCCATTTTGACTAGTTTTTACCATCTAAACAATATAATTCTAATTTATATTATAATTAGTGTTAAATTATTTATATTATTAAAATATCAAAATTATTAACTCCAAAAATATATCTACTATTTACTTTTTTAAATCTAATAATTACAAATATTTGATTTTGATTAGTTTTTGCCATCTAGAAATATATCTAATTTAAATTTTAGTTATAGTTAGATTATTTAAATTATCAAAATTATTAAAATATTAAAATTATTAACTCCAAAACCTTCCCTCTTCCCTTCTAACCTAGCCTATCGACAGAAAAAAAAATTGAACCCCCAACTTCCCCGATTTTCTCTTCTCCTTCTCTCTCTCCGCCGTGAGACTCCTTCTTCCATGATCTTCTGTTCTCCTGTGTGTGGGGTAGAAGATGATGCAATAATAAGAGATAGCGCCAAAAAAGGAAACCCCTAATTTTAAGAAAGTGGAAATGTCTACCAGAAGTTTTAACTCCAAAAAAATTATCTAGTTTTGTGGGAGTTGTGCCATCAATGATTTAATAAGTTTGTCATAACGCCAAACAAATCTGTCACCGAAAAATCTGTCATATACTTAAAAAAATCTGCCACAAAAAATCTATTGCCAAAGAAAGTGTTATTCTAGTAAGAAATAAGTATGCCGTCACTTTGAAAAGAAAATCCACTATCAAACGATGTCCACTTCTTGATCGAAAAAATCTGTGGCAACGTAAAAAAAATCTATAGACACGTAAGTGCTATTCCAGTAACTAAAGTTGCGACGAAAAGTAGTCTATTTTACAAAAAGTCTGCGGTCAAAGAGACATAAAAAAAACAACTTTGTCTTCAATAGAACAAACAAATCTATCACACATAAATTAAATTTGTCGTACATAAATAAATATATCACTGGATAAACAAATCTGTCACCGCATAACCAAAAATTAAAAATTAAATTTGTTGTAAAACCAAAAATCTGTCATGATTAATATAACTCTGTCACTGCATGTGGCAGAGTTTTTGTTATAAATATGTCGGACTCGGAACTTTTAATAAATAGAATAATATACCAAAAAAATATGTTGTGGTCTTAATAAATTTTTCACGACTTAAAAAGTTTGCCATCAGAGCATTTTTGTAAATATTGTTATTTTCGTAAAATTCAGTAATGGCATTTTCGTAAATTCAGTAATGGCATTTTCGTAAATTCAGTAATGGCATTTTCGTAATTAATTTTTCATCATATGATAAAAGAGCAAGGTGGCAATTTATAAAATATCACTTGACCCGAACTTTCACTTGACAAAATTGTAGTTTTCCCAAAAATATATGTAAATCTAGTTTTTTCCAATTTATAAATGCCTTATAAAAAGCGTATAAATATTTTATTTTTATAAAATTATATAAATATCTATAAAGGCTTATAATTTGGTTTATAATTACCTTATAAAAAGCTTATAAATGCCTTATAAAAGGTTTATATATTTGTATTCTTATAGAATTGCATAAATGTCTATAAAAGCTTATAATTGGTTTATAATTACCTTATAAATGTCTTATAAAAGTTTTATAAATGTTTATAAAAAAAGCTTTTAAATGACTTATAATTACAGTACAAAAACTTATAGAAGTCTATAAATGTTTCACATAAGCATATGGTGATACCAGAAAATTTGTTAATTTCTTGTTATTGTCTTGGAATTTCAAGTTGACTTCAAATATGCTTACATAGTCTGGAGCTTTCAGATACATGCTGAGAAAAAAAGTTCTCTGATTCTTTGCAAAAACAATATAAAAATATTTCTATGATATATTTGTGATTATAGAAATATCTAATTAATAGAATGTAAACTCTTCCACACATTATACAAAGGATCTGAACATTTTACAAAGGCCAAACATATTCACTGATCATATATAAATACATATGTGACATTATGTGCTTATTTTACCAATATTGAACATCTGTTATTGGTTCACCAACACTCTCAACAGCCTTGTGCCCAGAAAACAAAAAAAAAAACTCTTAGCCTTTGAGAAGATCTCAACTATAATTGAAACCTGAAACTGGATTTGATGATGATGAACATACCCAGCAGCCTCATCCTCATCCTCATCCTCATCCTCATCCTCATGGCCGAGAATACACGGAAAAAGACCTTCGGGATCCTGCAACGAGACGAAACACTCTAACATTCGGATTCAACCTATGCATCAAAAACAAATGAGTCTTGATCTGGCCTTTTTAGACAATCACTATGAGTTGTTAGACGCACACAAATATCTTGCCAACAACAATCAGGTTACATGACAATGATACATGAACACATTGCTAAGAACATGTCAATATAATGTGCGTTGTCTACAATTTCTTCTAAAATCTTCCACAGATCAAAATTTCCACTCCCATCACTACCAACAACAAACTCGTCTTCGTCTTCAACATTATCCTCAAACAGTTACTCCCAAAGCTCCCTCTATTTCCTCCCTCCTTGCCCTCTCTTCGTCCGTGCATATCCGCCGCCACCTTCCTCCGTCAGGACCCCAATTTTATACCTAAATCTTCGTTAATTTCCACGAAATAGAGAAAGATTGGGGTTAAGAACTTGATCATAATCTCGAAAAAATCTTTTAAGCCTTCAGTGGTGAGAGGAGAAGGACATGCGATTCCTTCTAAGAATAACAAAATTAATCGAGATTCTCGGACTCAAGCGTTAGAACCACCACCAATACACTAGAAATCGAGAGAAAGAGAAAAGAAGATGAAATGGATTCGAGAGAAGTTAATTTGAATCTAGATGGATGTCGATGTCACCTAAGAGAGTTTCCAGCGGAGGAAGATCGGTAATTTAAAAGAAGGGTAGAATGGTATTAAAATAAAAATGGTGGGTATATGTGATTTTTAAAAAAGGTGGTGGGTATATCTGGTTAATAGGTATGGAAAAATTGGTATGAATGTCATTTTCTCTTACTTTTTATCAATGATATGACTGTTATAATTCCTTTTATATATATTAAAAAAAAGATTTAATTTTTATTAATTATTATGATTAAAACAAAAAAGTTGTCATTATAGAGAACTCGTAAGAAAATATATCTAATAAACTGAAATTTAAGATCCACTCGCCGCAACCGACAACATTACTATGGCCTTGGCGATCTTGTTTCTTACGTTTTCGGTGACCATTTTTTAATTCAATTATTTTAAAGAATCTAATAAACTATTTGTAACAGTAACTTTTAAATTTATTTTAAATTTTTTTAGACCATACCATTGCTTTGTAATCACTGGTTTGTAACGGAAAATAAACAGCTATTTTGAAATATATGATTGTGTGAGCTAAACGCCTAGTTTGGTGATTTTTAATGATAAGAAATTTACTGCAAAGGTTTATACTGTGGGTGACATACCATATCACCAAGGTTTAATGATATAGGCACAAAACGAAAATTGGCTCGTACTAGCTCGGAGACTAGCTCGGAAACTAGCTCAGAGAGACTAACTCAAACTGAAATAGAATGGCACATAATTATAAGGATAGATGATGGGATCAATCTGCTGGTCGTATGACACTCTCAACTTGATCAGTTGATGGAATTAAGAAGTAGTAGATGATGAAACATGCAGCTGGCTGTATAACTCTCTTTGCAAGGTTGATGGATGGAATGGATGGGTAATCGATGGATCGAAAGTCGCTACAAAACTTATGGATGGTTGATGGAATTAAGAAGTAGTAGATGATGAAACATGCAGCTGGCTGTAGTAGATGATGAAACATGCAGCTGGTTGTATAACTCTCTTTGCAAGGTTGATGGATGGAATGGATGGGTAATCGATGGATCGAAAGTCACCACAAAACTTATGGAAGAGGCTTTGATAAGACAAACAAGAGATGGCTTCTCACCAAACTCTCAAATGAATTCAAAGGGAAGGATTCTCTTTAGAAATTCATAAAATAAGCATCTCTCTTCTTATTAATACCAATGTAGTATAAGTGATTTTTGCTGATTTGTTTTTTACTTAAGCAAAGTTAGTGTTAATTTATTCTGACATGGAATTAACTTAAATGTAAATTAGGAAATACCAAAAATGACATGTATTTTAAATTAGGATTCATGAGACTTTGGCGATTTTGTGGAGAGGTTTCAAAGGGATTAATAATTCCATTAAATCCCCCAAAATCTTAAGAAAATAGTGTTATCATATTCATTTTGTATTGATTTTTGTCCATCTCGACTCTCCTCCACCATTTGATTTGGGTTCCAGCAAATCTTAAATCGAAAGATTCTATCACGATTATGCAATTCAACAGACAAATCAATACGAAATCGAGCGATGGAGAGGAAGAAGGAGCTAAGATGTTAAATTATCGTTTTCTTCTAAATTTGGAGAATTTAATGAAGAAGTATTGATGATGATTCGAAGCTATGGTTTCGATTGTTGATATATGGGTTTCAACAGAAGAAGAGTATCATAACATACGGAAGAAGATCTAACTTTGGCGAACCCAGATGATTTGAAGCAGATCAGATTCGACGGAAGAACGAAATCATTAAGCACCTTCATACATGTGCACACGATAAATGGAGACGGTGTCGCTGTGGTTCGTCACCAAGGCTAGAGCAACCTTCAACTCCACCGCGGCTAAAGCGGAGCGAGTCTTCACTGATCTTAAATCCGATCGAGGTAATCCCATTTACTTTAATTTGACTGATGTATACAAAAGCTTCTCGCTCCACCTCTGGTTTTTGTTTGGTGTTGAATCGAATTCTATTTTTGGGTTGTCTCTCTTGCCAATTTTCTGATCCATTTTATTCTTTTACTCTCTCGAGTCAATTCAATTTCTATTTTGGTATTCTTCATCTTCTTTTTTTTGTTGGATGATTGATTTGCTTGATTGTGTGATTTAGTTAAAGAGGAGGAGAAGCAATCGGCGAGGAATGAGAACAAGGTAATGTTCATTTCTTTGAAATTGATTCTAGAGTCGTACAATAATAATAGCTTTGTGAGGAAAATGATGTGAAGATTATACATTTCGGTGGATTTATTCTGTATTTGAATTTTTGGGACCGGAAAGTACTAAGCTACTCCACTTTCTTGCTCATCCGGGTAAGAAAATCGCAGAACATAG
>OVAP01002621.1:216-17842 GCA_900406295.1 Aurinia saxatilis
GATAAAGACACTGACAGGCCCAGAAATTTGAAATTCAAAGTAGAAGCAATTGTATGACCTTCGTGTATTTCCTCTTCAGTTACCTCTTCCAAGACTACTTCGTCATTCTTTTTACTTCGAAATGGAAGACCAACTTTTCTTGTCTGCTTCTTCCCCGACAGATCCAAAAGTCTAAGAGTAAGCGAGGGACATCTTGCAACTGAAAACCAGAACGGAGCATAGACTCTGATCATCTTCGACAAAACTTTCTGCTGTTCATCATAGTTTTGCTCCAGTATTACTTGAGCAATCCTACTCGCATCAATTTAACAGTATGAGAACAAATAAACAAGAAAAACAGTACAATTGTAAAATTTCAGCAGAAAGAAGAAGACCTTCCAGTGGCAGAACTTCTTAGCACTATTGTCTTTGCAGGAACAACATTGGGGTGAGATATAAGGACGGCCTCCTGCCAAATTCAATAAACCTAATAATTATACAAGGTAGAAAAGAAGAAACAAACAAAACGTTCTGTGTTCCTAGGATATGTGAATCTAATTTGGATTTCCTGACTTACATGCATCGGTAGCCATCCTCTTTGTGGCAGCAACGAAAAGTATAAAGGGTTCCTTATATCAACGTTATACACTTTCACAGTTTCTCCAGAACTGAAGACACCTCTACAATGACAAATAAAATGACCATCGGCTTGCATCTCTAGCACTGAATACTCAGCTCCAAATGGAAGACAATTTGCTATAGAAAACGGTGACTTGACCACAAGGGTCCAATCTTGAATAGGGTCGGAACGGATATCCTTAGCAATTTCTGTAGCTTGCGTGTTCAAACAGAACCACAACTTTTGACTATCTCCGGAAGAAGTACTGCTTATCCGAGTACAACATAGCAAATGCTCAACTTCCGTAAGAGCCGATATGCATATTTCAGACTCTGGTTCACGAGAAGCCTCTAAGTCCCCAGTCCTAGAAACCACAGCACTCCACGAATATTCATCAGAACCATCAGGCATTAAACATTTCAGTTTAAGAGCATACAATGCAGACTGCGCTAATCCTGATAGGGGAACTGGCAAGGTATCACCAGGTTCCAGAATTCCAATTGGGATATCTGGAAATGAGTTGACTTTAGACTGCAGGCAGAGGTCAAGTGGGAAGTCAGTCTTATTCTGCACCGAGACTAGAGACCTGACATTTACGTATCTGTTTCCATCTTTCATGCTAACTTCACTTGCAACCACATCATTCCCCAACCGCCAGCAAGCAGCAGGTGCAGCATAATTCAACCTCACTGTCGTCCAAGGACCTTCCATGCTAGGACTTACTTGGATAAATCCAGATTTTTTTTCACTTAAGAATTTACTTTCATCCACCACTTTTGATTTTGCTGGCAACAGTACAGCGCATCTTATTTTTCCACATTTTTTTCTTTGGTCCCCTTGGTCCATACTCTGCAGGATGACAGAAACGCAATTCATCACCAATTTCATTTTTTTATTTACATTTTACCTTCCACTACCTATGGACATAGAAAATAGCGCTTTTTTTTACATGCATGTACTGATAGATAATACATTATCACAATCATATATTATAACAACAATATTTAAGACATGCCAAATTCAAGAGTTTTTACCATGGTTTCGGTTGTAGACAAATCTAACCAGACAAGATCATCGGCATAATTGTGCTGGTATAGGTTGTCTTTCATATATCTTGCGATCTGCTTTAAAGGAGCTGAAAAGGTGCCAACAGGCGCACCTGCAAATTGTGAAACAAGATTAACTGGTATACCAGGAATGAAAGAAAAGACTTTTTTTTGCTCAAAAAAAGGAAAGAAAAGACTCTAACTTAACGTATATTAGCATGATGAATACGCAACAAGATGTACAGAAACAAACCTTTTCCAACGTCTGTCACTATTAATTCCAAGATAGAGTCATCCTGAGAAAATAAAAGAACAATAAAAATATAACGCTGCAGAAACTTTGATTTTGAAGACGAAAAACAATAACCAGAAAAACAATTAAGCATAATAAACGTATTCTAAAAGCTATACAAAAGAGTTTTACATGCCGCAAGATTAGTAACTAGGACTTGCCAGGCTATAAGCATAGCATCAAATCTCTTTCTGCTTTTCTTGGATAGTTAAAGACATATTATAATTATTTGTGAAGATCATAAGTTGTGGGAATATAATAGAATGGTGATGGACATGAAAATCCAGAGAGAGGAGGTGCATGATCATTTGAAAAGAAAGAATCAAACAGTATTCAAGCGTTCTGGATTAACTTTGGATCACCAAATAGATGTTACATGTCATGGAAGAGAGAGCATACCAGGGAGTCAATTTTGAAGAAAAATATTTCACTCCAGTTAACCACTTCTATCTCAGACGACAACAAATTTGAGACACTACCACAAGTCCGCGCACTTTGCTGACAGAGCACTGATTCAACCGGGGCGGTCTGACTGGGAGATAGACGTATGACTCCAGTATATTGATGAGAAGACAACCCACCAGTTCTTGGTATCTACAAACATATGAAAAACAAAAAAAAATGTTAGAAACCAATACTACTCCACATAACACCTTCTCCAAAGCTTCTACGTAAATCAAATAACTAACAAACTCAATAGAAAGTCAAGGGGAAAGGGCCATACAGTGCATCTGATTACTCATTCCCTTCTATATAAGCACAGAAAAGTAAAAGAGGAGGCAATAGAAAGAGATAAGACGAGCGAGACAGACTTATGACGTACCTGGGCATCCATCACAATAATGGTAACCATGAGTCTAGGATTCCTGCACAGTTCTCCTCTGAGGTGAGAATCCAACATGTTTGTCAGGACGGGAACCTTTACAGGTCTCATGTCCCCAGATGGCATTTTTACAATATCCTTAAAATTTTTAATTTCGGTGGCTCTGATATATATATCCTGCCCAAGCTTGTTTTGTGGAATTATGAAATAGTTTTTCTTCTGATGCACCTCTAAGACAGATCTATCACTGTCAGCTAGAGGAAGTGCTCCCTGTAGGAAGTAGCAAACGTAGTCAAGAGAGAAATAAGTTGTGGCTCCTTTAAAAGGGAAGGAAAAGCCAAATACACCTGCTTCACCAAGAAAGAGGCGCACAAGGATCAAAGGAAAAGTTCTTACTCTCTCTTTATGGTATTCATGGACGTTGCTAAGGCTGTTCCAACTTGAATACGCCTGGATAATTGTATTAGCATTTGAAACTGAGATATTTACATTCAAGTCCTTTGTAGATGTCAAGCGTAACTGAGAAACCGCACCGAAGGATCTGGGGTTGAACTGGTACCTGCAACCCAACGTAACGTAGCCATTATATATTTGTTGGACTATATAGCAAACAATATAAATAGAGGAAATCACCCGCAAAAAATTCGGACATGAACATTTCAGACTAATGAGTTGTAAGATGACACTAAATTAAAAATATAAACCTTAAAAATCCATCTGCAGGCTCAATGAGAGGCTCCCATGCTTCATACTTATCATTATATGATCTGGCAGCCAAAGAGAAGTTGATGGTTGAGTTTGTGTAGTCGGTTTTGCCAAGCAATCCAAAGCTTATATTGTTCAAAGATACGTTAACCAATGGAACCATCTGCAAAGTACATAGATATACCATTATTTTTTGGCACATTAAATACTCCACGTACATTTGCCAAAAAAATATACTCCATTATTTTTTGGCACATTTCTTACCAGTCCCCCATAGTCATCAAATAGAGCAGCAGAAAACGTCCCAATCTCTGCATGAATGACCATGTTCTCAACTCCCCCAGGTAAATCCTGGTCTGCTAGCTTCAAAGCAAATCTCCTGGGTGGTTTTTTTAAACCACTACGGACAATAAAGGTCTTCAACTCATTGCCTATGCTCCATATACTAAATGGTTCTACCCTCTGCCAGACATCAGAGGTGTCCCACAAACTATCTTCAGCAAAATGATCACCAGCTACCATATCGCTACGAACGNCTCAACTCCCCCAGGTAAATCCTGGTCTGCTAGCTTCAAAGCAAATCTCCTGGGTGGTTTTTTAAAACCACTACGGACAATAAAGGTCTTCAACTCATTGCCTATGCTCCATATACTAAATGGTTCTACCCTCTGCCAGACATCAGAGGTGTCCCACAAACTATCTTCAGCAAAATGATCACCAGCTACCATATCGCTACGAACGCATCTTAATTTTATGAAATCGTTAGGTTTTGGTGTGCCTTTACATGCAACACATCCCAAAGAAAGAAAACCCGGTGGAGCTTGAGGCATCCAGAAAGATATACTTTCTACTCCCCTGTGTTTCTTGACACGTCCAACAAGTTGGAAATCAACAGCCGCTTTGAGGATCTCTTGCTCACCAGTATCATGAAGAACCACACAAGAGTTTGGAGGTTCATACCTACAAATTCACCACAGACGAAAATTGGTACCCAACTTGCAATTGGAATAGAGTACACTGAAATTATATCGTACATCATTATGACTTACCCACTAACAGCAATATCTCCAAAATAAGCCATCCCGTCAGGAACAATTGGTCGCCATATTGAAACTTTCTTCTCCGAACCTGTGCCCCTATTCCACCAAATCAACTGAAAGGTGGCAACAGCTTCAAATCGCTGACCAGAGCTAATAGAATTGAGTGGATGTTGACGTGTAGGCTGAATATTATCAGGAGTAGTACGAACATCCACGTAGCTAGACTCTTTTGGCAAGACTCCAGTGGACCCAAATAATATATGACGTAGCTCGTACGGTCTTCCTAGTAAGTTGAGAGTAGATGAATCCGCAGGTAAGAAGCTGCCAACAGAATTATCCACACGCCAAAATGCTAAACTTGAATGAGAACTGCTTTGAAAACAAAAGCAAACATGAAAATGTCAATCATCAACGGAAATGACCAGCATAGATGTACATTGAAGAAGTATTAAAATGGAATCATGATGAATATTAACCCCGAATTTGAAAAACCCAAATGAATAAATAAAACATTGAATCTGTAGAAACAGATGCTACCAACTAAGAGCTTGTGTATTGGCTAAGAAAAGTAATATAACCATACACCTAAGGATGTTGAGTTCTAAACTCCAGTGTTCATTTGAGACACTAGCATGAAACCAAGGTAATTCATATAGACACAAGGTAAAACACAGGCAGCATCTCAGGAAATAGAGACGGTATGCATATTGGCACATCTCTACAGAAGGACCCATGCACCCCCATGTATTTTTGTTTGTAAGCTACTCCTAAAAGTAAGAGGTTCGTAGCCGCATACATATCAGTGGAGCTNGCGCCCAAAAATAAAGAAAGTGAGCTACTCCTAAAAGTAAGAGGTTCGTAGCCGCATACATATCAGTGGAGCTGATAGCTATACAATCTCTGAGGGAACATGGGGAAACAGAAGAAGCTAGGATGCAGTAGACAGAGGCCAGTGGTGGCGGTGTACTTCCACTTGATACCACACAGCTTAGAGCCACATAACCCTTTGGTGCTTCAGGGAACCAAATGGAACATGAATTGTCTCTTTCATCTCTGTCACTCGTTAACGAATCACCTAATCCCCCAGAAGATAAAGGTGACCAAATCAATTTGAAAGATACCGGCCTCTTCACTCTCATTAAATTGGTGTTGACAACAAGAACCCCTTTAGTAGGTGGCTTGTCCCTGTAGTGTAAATACCAATTAATTGACTTGCAACGGGTCTTGAACAACAAATCAGATATAAAGTTTGAGAA
This sequence comes from Aurinia saxatilis, assembly GCA_900406295.1. NCBI lineage: Eukaryota > Viridiplantae > Streptophyta > Magnoliopsida > Brassicales > Brassicaceae > Aurinia > Aurinia saxatilis. The sequence continues at coordinate 5,977 of OVAP01002621.1, forward strand.
CATTGACTAACGATGGTGTCAAATAGTCGCCAAGACTTGCAAAACCAGGTGGCGGATGGGGTCTCCAGAATGCATATATTTGATCCGTATAGGGATCTGCATGCCATGTAAGTAATAAGGACCAGATAACAAGGATTAAATGAACTGATAAATGTCAGCAATGATTGAAAATACCTCTGATAGTCCCAACTTTATCAAACTCTGAGCAAACCACAGTCATTTTTCTGGATGTCATCCTTAAAAATGATAGTATGTCTTCTTCGACAGCTATAAACAATCTCAAGATGCTGAACGAAAAGTTCATAAATATGTTTGAAACTGAAAGACTTATGTTAGTTCTCCCACAAGCACTTGAATACTTTACAGAGGTATCGAAAGGTTCCAGAATTTTCACTCCATTACTCTCCATGGTCAGACCCAACGTATGAGCACTCATTTCAATTTCATCATTCTTTATCATAACCCTGCACCAAATAAAAGACAGACGAAAGAAGATAGAATTATAAAAAAAAACAGAAGTGCAAGATTCATCAAGTTTTAAGCAGCCAATCCTGATTAAATTTCAACTTCAGAAAGATAGGTGGTGATCCCGCTTATGGGGTCAAATCAAATACGTTCGAAGAAGAAAGATATGAGAATAAGTAACAGAAAAATCACTGACCTTCCATAAGCATCTAACTGAGCATGCAAAAGTTTGTTGGAAAGTACTGGCGATTTAACAACTTCTTTTGATGTGTTGTAGAAAGTTAGTTCTGGACCGATAGCCTGCAGCAGGGGAAACGAGCTTCAAACATTAAAATGAAACTTTTCTTGGCCCATTCTGCCCATATAAAGAAAAAAGTTGGCCGATAAGAACCTGGAACTCAATGATCATTTCCGTGGACCTCTCTGTTCTGGTACTGGGAGATTGAGAAACCGGATCTTCCTTCCTCTCACAGTCTTGTTGTGGGGCTTTATGATATAGTTCCAATTTAACCCCATCATCTCTTGAAACAGAATAGCTGCTGCAGGCTCCCAAAGAGATGCATGAATCCAATACTTGGCAATTCTGGATCACCAGAAAAAAGTGAGACAAACTAATATGACAACAGAAAAAGTTGATCTAACAGGATTTTTTTTTAAAATTAATGTAAGAACTTTCATACCTTAAAGACTACATTTCTGAATGTCAACTTTTTCCCACTTCCCACATATATAATAGGCTCTGTACTAGGTGAAGAAAGGATGTTTCCATGTTTATCTTTCAGATATAACACTCCACCATTACCATCATAAACAAAATGATCAACTTTCTCGTCTTCAACAATCAAAGGACCCTGGGGAGAAAGAAACGCCTCAGCAGTTTGTTGCTTGTAGATAGACTGATCCATAATAATTGCGTCGGCCATATTAAGGTTTTTATCTTCTTCACTTGATAGCACACTGCCGATAGTAGGGACAAAAAATTCTACTACGGCCAGTAGAAAATCCAAAGCTACAAGCAGCTGTGGCCTCTGAATACAAACGGAAACAAAAGTTGAGGATTGACCAAATTGTGCATCAAGAGTGAGCATCGAAGGAAACGGTCTTATATCACCCCGCTTGGTTACACGTGACTGAGCTAATTCCTGATCTCCATCAGCCAGAGAATGTGAATCCCCAAAATCTAAATCTGCAGGTCTTCCAACAGCCAGTCTGAACCCTTTTTCAGTTCCTTCGCGGTTGTCAATAACACTAAATCCCTTCAACGTTGCGGTAAGAAAACCCTCATTGTGTGTATTGGATTTATAAAGAAGCCAGCCGCCAGTGATCTGTAACCATATGCAAAAAATATTATCCAGATGTAAAATCAATGAGTCGTGAGGTTGTTACTTCTGTTAACTCCATTTTAGATTATGAAGGTAAAATCCTTAGGAAAAAATAGACCGCTAGAAGAACAAATGGAAACCAATGAAATATGCAAGATGTAGGGTCCCATGAGAAGTTGAGAACAATCACGTTGGTGATTCCACAGCACTAGAAAGGAATTATGGAATGCTGATTTCATAATGTCATATCTACTAGGAAAAAGCACAATAAAGCAGAAATCAGATTTCTCTAGACATTTTGGAGAACCAAGAGTAAGCAATTACTCGTAATAAATCTAACTTAAGTGTTCCTCGACACTCGGCCCTCTCGTTCGAGAAAGAACTTCACAAATGCATATGCCCAACTAAGCATCAGGAGAGTCAAACACTCTATTTCTCTATTTGGGAATCCCTTGTATCACCAAAGAATGTATCAGCTATGGCAGCGCCAAGGGACATAAAATACTAAATACTCCTAAAAAATGATAAATGACATGAAAATGGTACATGGAAGCAGACCTGTACAGCAGCCAAAGGCGCATCTCTTGCTGCCCCAGCATACAAACACAACTCCACCAGATTGATGACAACAGATGCCTTCATTGAAATCCAAGCATCAGTTCTTTCTGTTTGAGCAGCATTAGAATCCTCAGACGTAAGAGTTTCATGTAAATTTCTTGAAGATGTCACAACATCACCACTCAATGGGGGCACCATATGTGGAACCTCCGAAATATTAGACTGTGCACACTCTGTCAAGATCTGGTATTCCCTATTAGAGAGGGCTGCTCTAAGTTCGTCTATCTGATAAATCAAAGATTTCAAGAAAGCATGAGTAAGAAAGTATTACACTACAGACTGGATGTAAAACACTATCTTTTACCTCGACAGAAACTTCAATGCTCGGTATCTGATGCAACAAGTCTCGCAGAGACCTGTGAATGGTTACAGAAACCCCCTTCACATCTTGAATAATGCTTTCACCTACTTCAGCTCCGGAGCCAACATTAAGGTTAATATCCATAACCTAAGTCAAAGTTTTTGGTCAAAGAATAATTAGGAGATGTCTATCAACGGAAATGTATGCACAAAAAATGTTGAATCAAGTACACCGCACATATCAACCATCATGTCCGTCCCAACAGCTAAAGAGTGAGAGTTCTCACCATTACTTTCATAGTTTCCAAGTGAACTGCATTCAGCTCATTTTTATCTCCAGCAAACCACTGAAAGGTATTGTTCACAGTTATATGCACAACATCAAGTTTCAAGTAACTGCAAAAAAGAAGAAATAAAATCGATCAGGGGAGAAAGGTTTTTTCCAGCAGAGAGAACAGAACCGAAACGAGTGCTCCAATCAACCACGTTGATGAATGTAGAGAATTCCTAGGATCAGTAACTGCTACACCAAAAGTGTATAACAAGAAACAAGAATTGGTGGGGTTGGAGAACTCAAAATCCAAGTATCAACTTACTCAGGGCTATCAGTATGTCGAGGCATAACAATAATAGGTTTCTTAAGAGATAAATCCAACTTAAGAGCAGGAGATCCTTCAATTTCGCTAGTCGTGAACCACTTTTCTGAGTCTGTAATTTGATCTTTCATCTTGACAACCCCTTTTGAATCGCTTGGCACAAGCCCCATAAAGTATTCAGCAACCTACATTGCAGATACTAGACTGTAGGAAGCAAGACAAAAAATTACTTGAGTATATGCAGAAATAATGAACTACCTCCTGAATAAAGCGATTTAGATACACAATGCGCACTTCAGAAAATTGTCCAGAGAGGCAGTAGTCAAAACCTTCATAATCTTCATCAACGATACTGAATGATGTGAATGCCAACTAGCAACAAAAGTCATAGAATGTAAATTAAGGCTGGAAAAATACATGCCATCTATGCAATACCAATACTTTCGCTACCCATGAAAAAAAAGACTAAGAAATGAACAATCAATACCTCAACAAAGGAAGTTCCACCAGGGTCCCGCATATCACAGATCCAAAAGTACATATGTTTGTCTGGGAGGCTGTCATCACTGATCCGTAAATTCCCAAGACTTGCTGTAATGCTGAACGAGTTTGGAAAGACCTTGAAGAAAATGGGAGTTAGGACAGAAAAATTACCTCATGAGAATACTGAAGCACGAAGTTCAGAAGTTAAGAATGCAATCATACCTTAATATCTGTAAGCAGATTGTCTTGTGACAAAGAAGCAAACTTAGTTCCATTCTCATTCATTAGAAAGATCTGCGCCCGAGCCATGTTCAATGCTAACTTGAAAATGATTCTAGATTTCCCCTTCCCTAACAAACCCTTGACAGCTGCATCCCTAGAATCTTCAAATCCATCAATTTTCGGTGAATTCTGCTCTCCAGCTACAGGAGAGTTATCCTCAAAAGATTCACAGCTTGGATCCTCAACATTGATAGCATTTACAAACTCCAAAATAGCAAGAATTGTAGGCCTTCGACAGAAAAATGATAATGTCGCTAAGGTTACCGTAACCTGCAATAGGTAAAATGTCAGCCAAACGAGACAATGATAAATAAGTTTCTGGATTGGAAGATGTAAAAAGCAAAAAACTATCAACCTGGTTATCAATATTTCTGTATTGAGGTGACGTCTGATGGTATATGACTATTTGAGCCTTCACAAAACTATCCAGCGACTCAATTGTCTCATTACTTGGCAGAGGGATATTCTTGTTAACAGGGAGCAATCCATCAGTGCGACTAAAACTAGGAGTCCTCAGAGATGTATAGTCAATGGAGTCAACCAAGATTTCTGGTGCTTCATAAAACTTCTCCTCCCCTTCACTGGAAGTACGATCATTTCCTTCAAGGTTCCTGCTCTCAGCATCTTCAAAGGATTGCAATGCTGCTGAAGATTGAATAAAAGATCTTGCCAAATAACAAGGCTCATTCAAACCAGAATGGCTCACCAGATCTTCTATTTCCAAAGATTTTAGCACAGTCCCAATAAACATATCACTCCCTCTGATTGAAACTTCAACCTGGTTTGACAAAAAAACACATTTAGAAAGGGAATAAGGAAAGACAAAAAAGGAAGAATTAACGAGCAGTCCATCTTACCTTTCCACCTATGGCCTTAAACTCAAACAGTTTACTCTCTCTGGCAAGAAGCACCGCCATAAAAGAAGCATCATGCTATATCCACATATAAATAGTCAAAGCATGTCCCAGCTAACAATTTGAATTGCAACTTCACACCAACAAGTAGTTCATATATTACCTCATGACCATAACTGAAACATATTTTGAGTTCATCAAGCACACCGGTTACGTATACACTCTCCAAGTTAGACAAATCAAACAGGTCTGTTTCTGATTCCTCACTGTCAGAGGAAGTATCAGAAAGGCCTGCTATGGGTGCCGAACCCTGTACATGTAAATGAAGTTTAGACTTTAATCAGCTAGTTACGCAAATTATCAATGGAACTGTCTCATTGCAGAAAAGCCCTATTTACAAGTGATAGTAAAGTTCAAAATATCTTGTCGGTAGATAAGAAATTTACCGAGGCCCGATAAACAGCACCCTGCAAACGGCTATGCCATGTTTTTCTGGAGTCTTCAGAATCAAACTTCAAAATGAGTGCATTCACATCCTCCATAACCTAGACAAAGGAAAATAAATAAAGATGCAATTAAAACATAAAAAGGAAGGAGACAAAGTTTTATTGGGATTTTAAAATCAACAGACTTAGATCTTAGTTCCGTGAATTTTCATTAGAAATTTTACAATTAACAGAACAAGATCTTATATCTGTCATTTATGAAAAGACACAGTCAAACATATAGAGAAGGAGCAACGTTTTCCATGCATTATATGATTCATGTCAATGAGATGTTAACCTTCTCATTGACTCGAGAAGCATTACGGATGGACAAGACATGCTCTACTCCTCCCGCAAGCTCGACAGGAACTTTGTATATATGCTTCCCACGCAAGCTACAAAAATTACAAACCATTAGACGAGAAAAAAAATGACGAACACCAATTTGGTAACGATCAGACGGAACTAGGAAAATGTATCGAAACGAATAGCAATTTAATCTGCTTGGTGAAATTCATACAATTTTGGGAATATGATCTTACACTAGAATTACGATAATATATTAAGGACACATTTAGTGACTTTTCAATGAGACAGGGAGAGCTAAATAAACCCGTCTAATGAAAGAAATAAGAGCAAAATCATTTCCTCTGTTGTCTTGTTTCACCTCTGATTCAGTTGGTTTAAAATACAGGCCATAACATGATTAGGAACATATACTGAGGACACCTTTAGTGACTTTTCAATGAGACAGGGGAGCTAAATAGGCATGTAAAAAAAAGGAGAAGTCAGAGCAAAATCATTGCCTCTGTTATTTTGTTTCGCCTTTGATTCGCTAGGTTTAGAATACAGTGGGTAACATGGGTTTAATGCCGACAACATAAAAATTTGACCACAAAAAGGCGGTCTTCACACATGTTGATTCTCATAATTATGCTTTTCAAGATGTAAGATAATTGTAAATACACACAAACATTTACATATAAGAGTGGAGGTCTTCATCTAGTCTGTACAGGCCATTCATTTTACCCAATCGCCTAATCTAAAAAGCCTACTACCTCAAGAAAATTGCAAGAGTTTAAATCAAACCTGGAATACTGCTTATAAGATTTTGAGCCAGGACTTTCGAGCACGTAGATAAAAGGACCAACTAAGCATAAGTACCGACGCTGCCACGTAGCTTCTCTGCCCTATTCATGAATTTGGTAAAGGATTATGGACATGGTGTCCAAGTAGACAGAGAGTTGACAACCAGGAAACCGGTGTCATGGCATGCAAAAAGGTACTGACCTTCCAGCTAAGAATAGACAGCCAACCCTCAAAATCAGCTTCTTCCCATGGACGAAGAAAATGAGAGCTCTCATCATCCTTAGTTTGAAAGATCTGTGCAACTTGCATCAACCTATGGTATCGAGCCGGTGAGAAGTGAAAGCCTAATGACGGTAGCCGCACAGCAAGTCTGGTTGATGGATATGATGGGTTTGGTCGACGGATCTACACAGCAGAAAAAGCAACAATAGTGCTACAAAACTACAGTCTGAAGCCTAATTCCTTTTACCAAAAATGTATATGTTAGACACTAGAACTACCTGTTGAAGTTTTAGAAGGACCCCACACTTGTCAATAACTGGCAAGAAAGTAGCACTGCTTTCCCTGCCAGAACCAGTAGATCTTTTGGACGATAACTGTTTCCACGAGTAATCGCCATCAACAAGTAAAGCGGACACATCACTCAAAATTAAATCAAACTGTAGATACATATCTAATTCCTCTGACAGTTCAGGCTTATGGTCGTCCTGCAAAATTTCAATGCTTACATATTAGAAAACATAAAAACCAATTCGATTGTTAAGACAACTGACTTTCTATATACCTGGGAACGGATGACCAAATTACCCAGGTCTAGAAGAAGCTTTGTAGAATGATGGTTATCAGGACGAAATTCGGTTGGAATTGTGATTTTGGGTGCTGCAATATCTAAGTCGAGCAGAAACCTAGTTGTTTTGTACAAGGTCATTTGCTATAACAAAGATGCACATAATTTTAACCAAATCGCAAATGGGAGTACAAACAGACCTTGCGTGATCTTTCAGTGCTCTGTTCATTCCTTGTTGAGCAGTGCGTCTAACTTCATCAATAGTTGACTGGGAAAGTCCGCATGAGGGTACAATGATTAAAATGGTTTCCCGTGGAAAGATTACTAAAAAGAAGGTTCGGAAATTAGATTCCAAGAGTGGGTAAACTTGCAAATTGCCAGGTATACATGCAGATAAGGCTCTATAATAGTAATGCCATTGCAGTCACAATAACATATCAACAACGTAAGCTCTGACTCTCCAGAAAAAATATATAGTCACGTGAATTCCGATAATTCCAGCATATTTTAAAGGATAGTTAACAGTCTATAAACTATATAACCCACATTATGAAATTTTTCTAAATTTGCACACCATAGTGAATAAAAAAGGACACACCTGTACAGCAGCTGCGGTTTCCAAAGCTATTGTCTGGCTCACAGCAGTACTGCTTTCGAAGAAGTTGACAATTTCATCAACCGAATCCTTTAGATACTGCAAGTGGTAACACAATCAGTTTCTGCAATTAAAAAAAAAACAAAGAAGAAGAGAAATGCTACAGATTTTCCTGGGAGAGAGGTCACGCACAGTCATATAACATGGAGAAGCCTTGGCAACAAGACTCCAGTCAACTTTCGCATCAAAAGGCTTATAACAGAAGACAGCAAGTACAGAGTGAGAGGCCGGTGCACTCTGCAAGAAGAGAAACATTTTAAAAAGAGTTAAATATGCCACTGAAAATGTTTTGCAGCAAACATAATGAATTCCAGATGACAAACCTCAGCAAGCAGACCATTTGGCGATGACAAGCGGTACCTCCCCAATTTGATGTCAGCAATCTTTGTCTCTGGGAAAAGCTTTATGGAGCAATTAAGATCTTCACATGATAATTCAGCAAGGCATTCTTTCTCCCCGTCATAAAGTTTTGTAGCATTACGCCTCATGTGTACTTCCAAGAAAGTATGGAGAGCATCAGGTTTTGCATTGTTGATAACTGATTGCTCATCACCTTCTTTATACCCTATGACTTTTTTTAACCGTTCCCAATCTTCATCGGTAAATTGAACAGCTTCTCCTTCACCTTCAGACACTTGACTCTTCCTATAAAGGCATACAAAAGATACTTGAGCAGAGAATGTGGGATAATAAGTTAGGAATTTGGAAACAACCAGAAGAGCATTCACCCTCCAAACGGCCACCATGAACTTTTAGCCTGTTGCATCTTCGAGTAATTTTCTGCTTGTACCGACCTCTCAACAAACTTGTGCGCCAACATCCTTCAATACTCAAAAGAAATTAAGCATAATTATTAATGATGAGCCGATCTATCCTTATATTCACATCCTAACAGCCAGAATTCACGTATTATGACAGATGGAAGGAAAATCGAGTAACATCATGGAGTCAAACAGAGATAAGAGAAAGAAGAAACAATTCTGATTAAATTCATACAGCCACACACGACCAAACCTATGAGAAAACTAAATGACCTGCTAAAGTGTTGTTTAAGAAACAGTATAGCTTACCTCCATTGCAAAATGACTTCAGTATTAAGTTCCCGATCAAGGGCCTCAATTTCATCATTATCATCAACAACTATCCTACTGATATCAGATTTCAGTAGCGAAGCATAATGTGTGATATATCTCTTGCGTAGACTAGTGTACTTTAAAACGTGCTCCCATGACATCCTCCCGCTGCCATAAAGGTAATCATCTCAGAAAAAGTAAACAGAATCTGATGTAAGGAGCAGCAAAAAAAGGATTTCCATAAACAATGCTAATTACGCACCAATCAGAAAACAAAAATAGAGGTTTACGACTAGATACCTTGCTATTTTAATTTGTTCGGAAACAGTTCTGCATGCATATTTCCACCAAGATCTTGCGTCTGTTTTAATTGGAACAGATGGGCGGTAATGTGCATATTTCAAACGCTGATTAAACGCAGCAAAATTATCAGCAAGTTTCATGACATCCCTGTATCCTCCCTGCTTACCAAAAAAAAAACACAATCAAGACCACCGGAGACAGCCAGCTATGAAAAATGAGTAGAAGCCTTAAATATGTTTTGTTTTAACCTTTGATAAACAAAGTGTCACATCGTCCAGGTTTACATATGCCTTCTGCAAAGGTTGAACAGTATTAGATGATTCGTTTGGTTGGGTCTTTGAGTACTTTGCATTCCCTGAGACAGGTTGCAGAATATAGAAATGCTTCCTCGTCAGGCGGTCAGCTGGCTTACCATCCTTTGTGCCAAACCTAAAAATCTAGAAATTTACATGCACCAGAAATTATATTTTGGGGTCAGAGAAATTGGACATGGTGAAATTCTTTTTGTGCTAAAAACATGGTGCATTATGACTCCACGATATAGATGAATTTGCTTGTCAGTACCTGATCCCACTCAGAAGGAAGTAAATCCTCCCATGGTTTGTCAATATGCCAAGGAGTCATGTCAGAATCAAGATAGAAGGCAAGCCGATCAAGTTCAACAGACTGCAAAAAAAAAGGCAAAAGCAAACATAAATATAGCAGGAAAAGACGTGTAAAGTACCTTTGTTATTGTTTCATGGCTTGGGTATTACTTTCCCTATGCATTCAATCCAGATATTAATTGCACACAAAGATTTGCTGCGTCTCACTAACCCTTCTCGGGAGCACCCTAGTCAATCCTCTTTGGGTGCTTCTTACTATACCCACATAAACTTAAAATGTCTTTAACTTATTGAACTAGATTACAATGATAAACAACTAATCTATTTACCTACAATGAAACAGCAGTGTAAGAGATCTCACACAAAATCCCTCATAAAAGAAGCATGACTAAGAAACTGAGGAACCTTAAATACAAATGTATTTCATAAAACCAGCCAGATATCTATGAACAGAGCTATACCTTTTGGATGGAGTCCAGAGTTCCGCCAGTGACAAAAGTCTCCTTTCCACTCTCATCTATGGTTACAGCCGAAAGTTTCTCTAGTGTAACACCAGCTGAAAATGGATGGCCGGGATTGCTGCATTTATAACTTAAGCTGTTAATCACGCAAATGGGTGGAAAATCAATAACAAGAAAAAGCTTTCTGTTATAATCTATTCACCTCTCTAGATCCTCGTATCTAATGTGAATATTTGATATTGACAGCTTCAAGTTTCCAATAACTGTGTTGACCAATGATCCCATCCATGATTTGTTCTTTGCACAGAATAAAAAAATCTGGCTGTTAGTTTAATACAATATTTTCCCCCACGTTATGTACTACGAGTGAGTAGCACTAGCCACACCATTTCTGTCTGTAGTCGACGAGATTTTTCCACTAGTTTTGTTTCCATTTCCTGTTACCGCAAACAAACAAACAAACAAAAAAGCGATTCAATAACTCAAACTAGATAGTGGCATATAATTAATTATAACATGAGCAACCTATCTCACCCGTATTAGTTTTTTTTTTGCCTCCTGGATAGAATCTTCACTACATCCTTCAACATCAGTAGCAGGTTCGGCTAATACAAATATTCGGTCAAGATAAACCACTACGGGTTCTTGTCCAAGCCTGGTCCATGGCACCTAAAATGATTAATCGTGAAGTGTATCAATAAATGGGTCTACCTGAGTGTAGAAATCTATACACTGGGAAGGTATATTCATCAAAGAGATCCAGGCCCAAAAAAAGTCAATATTATCCCTTAAAAACAATAAACATTGTATGGGTTTTGCGCTAGATCACTCGAAGATACCAAGACAACAAGTGAAAATACTGTTACTGAACAGAAAAGGATAGACAAACGAAAAGATAGTTAATACACTCAAGTACTTTAGCTTAGCTTAGATAAGATCGACAAACAAAACACAACAGACCTTGAGTTTCACTGATCCAAGAAACCCAGCTTTAACCCTCACAGGTAACTTCAAAGCATTGAGTGCTTCTGGTTTTAGTTGCATATTTTTCAGCTCTACATCTCCTGCAAAATTAAGTAAACCCAATGGCTATATTAACAAATGACAAACTAACCGCAACAGAGATATGATAGTTCACTTGATCAGTTCTCGGTTGCAACACTTAGAACCAAACAAAAAGCAACTAAGAAGTAAACAACCAGCACATACCACACTAAACCATTAACAAACAAAACCATAAAACTAGCAAACAAAGGATATTCTAAATCGTTTNACAAACAAAACCATAAAACTAGCAAACAAAGGATATTCTAAATCGTTTTAGTTTGGAAGAGTGCCATGAAATGCAAGGAAAAACACAGACGCTGGATTTGAGTCCAAATCGCCAAAATCCAGAAATGCGACTATATGACTCGAGCAGAACCCAATTCCATAAAACAAAATCCATCCAACTACAGCGCAGCAAAATCGAAAAGTTCCTACACTCTT